>JBBBDQ010002008.1:3777500-3862500 GCA_037127315.1 Ascarosepion bandense
CAACCAATCTTTGTGCTAGTTTAACTCTTTCTCAGCTCTTTCTGTTTCCATACATGTTCAGCAAGGACTCTATCGGAGGGGCGTTATTTGACTTTAACTCTTTTAAGTTGGTCAGCGGCAGGATTATCTACGTTTCTTTACATCTTCAGTTAGGAGCAATCGGAGGCAACAGTCATTGTCTCTACGGTTGGCCTTCTCGGTGCGGCAACCGTCACCGTCTCTACGGCTGGCACCCAAACGGTATGGCTCCCGTTTTGGCCCTCAGTCGTTACATTTCGACTGGTCCCAAGGCTCACCTCCAACTCCAACTGATTTTGGCCTTCTCGGCTCTGGCTTTTTATGCTTGTTCCAAATTCTCTTGTTAGGTGCATGACGGACACAGGGTGTCCATGCAAATCATATCTTTAATCAATGTGATTACTCCCAGCTCGCATCATGAGGCGTGGTGATTTTATTCCCTTGGTTTAACCAATGAAATAGCAATATTTCTATTGACGTAATTTCTTTTCTTCTTTTTCCTGATTACATAATCTTTTTCAAGTTTTCAAATTTTCAAATCTTTTCCCAGCGCAATTTTTGAATCATGGCTCTGACCTTCCTTAACCCCATCAAAAGTTTTCGACAGTCGTGTTTTAACTACTTATATTTTTCACTTCCACCGGCCGTAAAAACCCAAAGCTCCCAACGGTGTCTTACTTAGTTACACAATGGCGACCAATGATGACCTTGCGTGACCCACAGCCCGCAGCTTTCTTTCTTTTATTCTCTTCAATTTTCAGCTAGTTTTTTTCAGATTTTACAAGTTTTTTTAACAAATAATCTGTTTTTAACTCAACTCATATTGCGATTGACAAAAAACGATTTTATCGTCTATTTGGTATATTGTGATTTCCAATAATCTGCAGAATTAATAATACTACTAGTAATAATATCTTTCGCTCTGTCGTACTAAACTTAGGATTACATATATTTTTTTTGTCTTCGCATGCAATATTATAATATTATATATATTTTTCATATACCAGAAATAGTGTTGCACAACGGCCGAAACGGCGTACAAATGGCAAAAATATGAGGACAATAGTCCGAATAATGTAACTACTGTAAAAAACCCACATTCAGTTAAAAATAACAAAATAAAAATCGTACTTCATAATGGCTAAAAGAATTGCCGAATGTTTTTGGATAGGAAGAAATGTTGGACAGTTTCTACATTTTGTTTCCAGAAAAGAAAACACTTGTATAAATCACCGGATCTTCATAGTCGTCCTCAACGAAAATTGTACGAAAAAGGCACTGTTTCCCAAATACACGATACTTTTATATATATATATATAAATTTATATAATAATTCGCAGACAATGATGTTTCGCTATCACAAATCATCAGTACGTTTAGACATCCAATTGTTTCCAGCTGGCATTGAAACCCGACCGATTTAAGATCAGTCGGATTTCATATTTCTAAGTTATCTGCGCACGGCGCAGAAAGGCACATTTTAGCATGTTACATACCCAATGTAAACAAACAATATATATATATATATATATATATATACAGAGAGAGAGAGAGAGAGAGAGAGAGAGAGAGAAGAGGGGGTACAATTGTTCACACGAAGTTCTCGATCCGACAATGTGACCCATCGCACCTAAATTTTGATGTTCATTTTGTCATGCTGATAAATTTTAGACATGTTAGGCTAATAAATTTTCAGCGCCCTTCATGCCTATTCCAAGGGTAAGTGTAAGTGAAGAGAGAGAGAGAGAGAGAGTTGGGAAAGAGAGAGATAAAAAGAGGCCAAGATTGTTATAAATGTTTGACTTGTACCACTGTGTGTGTGTGTGTGTGTGTGTGTGTGTGTGTGTGTGTGTGTTTACGTTGGTGTATTTTGTGTGTGTGTTTACGTTGGTGCATTTTTTAGTGTCTCTCAGTTTCATTATATACTTTATAAATTTTTCTGCATGAGTATATCTCTGTACGTGTGGGGAGATGCGAAAGATATTTTAAGCTTTTCTAAAGGAAATTCGATTCAAATAACTTGCAGTAACACATTCAGATTAAGATATTTTCTTTACGAATAGAATTTTTTTATTCTTTGATTCCGTTATTTATTCGACGTCATAAAATACTTTTTGTGAATCTATTTCACTAATTCAAATTTTTGCTTATTTTACTTTCTTCTTTCATCTGAGATTCATTTTTATTAAATTAAATATAATGTAACCGACCATTGATAATTGAAAACGTTCAAACCTTATTTCGGAAGAAATGATGAAAAGGGGGGAAATGGAAGAGATCTGAGAGATGAAAAGACGATTGAGAACATCAACATATTTAGACTCTATTTGGACTGGAAAATTAAGACTGTGCAGCTCCAGCACATACAATGAAAATATTCATTTTCGGCCGGACCTAGCTCTTTTAAAGGATAAAAGATAGGAAAACGACGCTGGGGAGACTGATGGATATATACTGAGAGGGAGATAATCGCTTACTGCTCTTAAGACGATGGTCCTCGCCTACGTCCATATAATGTCGAGCTATGGAAAAATTTGCGTGGCATGGTGATTTTAACTGTGAAAATTAGAACTCGTGGAACTAAGGAATATTGTTTGAGTATATTCTATGGAAATAGCGAGAGAACAGCGTTTCGTCTGTGAGGATCGTGTTCTAGGGTGAGAAATAATTCATCACCCACAAGGACATGGAGGCATGCTGGATTCAAGATTAGAAAGTGAAGGTTGGATAGTTTCTGCTAATTTTCGGCCTGATCTGGCTCTTATAAAGCTAGAAGATAGCAGGAGATGTCAGGTACTTGCAACAGCGATAGAAGAGCGCGATCATTTTTTCCAGCATGGATCGTATGTACGAGTTGCACTTGATATTTGGGTTATAAGAGTATGGCAGAGAAGGAAGGTGAAACTAAGGCATACTAGGAGGATATTTAGGATATATTTCTTTTGGATTTAAATTAGAAAAGGTTGATATGGTATTGGTCGAGGAAGAAATTTTTCAGAAGTTTGTTCTACAGAAATTCATCCTTACCAAAGGAATAGAAAAGGAACGAGGATGACTTTTGGCATGGTCTGGTGAATATTAGTTGTAAAATTATACAACTAAGGAATGTAACTCATTTAAACATTTGGTATAAGAATAGCGATAGAGTAGTATATCTATCTATCTATCTATCTATCTATCTATCTATCTATCTATCTATCTATCTATCTATCTCAGTTCATTAATATCTATCATCTATCTATCTATCTATCTATCTATCTATCTATCTATCTATCTCAGTTCTTCAAGTTCATTCTATCTATCTATCTATCTATCTATCTATCTATCTATCTATCTATCTATCTCAGTTCATTAATATCTATCTATCTATCTATCTATCTATCTATCTATCTATCTATCTATCTATCTATCTCAGTTCATTAATATCTATCTATCTATCTATCTATCTATCTATCTATCTATCTATCATTATCTATCTATCTATCTCAGTTCATTAATATCTATCTATCTATCTATCTATCTATTTCTAATCTCAGTTTATTAATATCTATCTATCTATCTATCTATCTATCTATCTATCTATCTATCTATCTCAGTTCATTAATATCTATCTATCTATCTATCTATCTATCTCAGTTCATTAATATCTATCTATCTATCTATCTATCTATCTATCTATCTATCTATCTCAGATTTTCATTCTATCTATCTATCTATCTATCTATCTATCTATCTATCTATCTATCTATCTATCTATCGCAGTTCATTAATATCTATCTATCTATCTATCTATCTATCTATCTATCTATCTATCTATCTATCTAGTTAGCTCATTCTGTTCATTATTTATCTTCTTCCCCCCTCTCTCTCTCTCTATATATATATATATTACATTGCATTTGACTACATGGTTCTGTTGTCATTTCGCGCATAATTGACATTCATTGTGTCTTATATTTAACAGAATATTTTTAGAAAATTATTTGCTGCCTCGATACACCTATATATAGATATATATATAGGTATACACGCAGGTACACACATATATATAAATAAATATCTTTCTAGTGTCAATAGATCAGTGCTCAATGTAAAATAACAGCGATATTAAGCATATGATAATAAATATACATATTATCCTTTGTTTATAGCACAACTCGGTTTCATGCACTATGCAATAATCAGGTGCATAGTATGAACTGACCGTTTCTAGATTTTAATTTTTGGTTCTCGTGTTGTTGGTTGTTATGAATTATAAATCTGTGGTACCATTTATATATATATATATATATATATATATATATATACATAACGGGGATCCTCCCTGATATATATATATATATATATATATATATATATATATATATATTTGAAAAGATTCTTCACAGTGAAAGTTTCACAATAGCAAGAAATATATGAATTTTCGATGACATACTAAAAACTAAAACAAAAAACAACCGGTTTCTCCCAGAGCTTATCAAGTTTTTAATTGCTTGGATTTTCTAAATCGTGATTAAAAGATGAAATGAGAACTGTGGGGAACAAAAAAATTTGTTCAAGGAAATCTAGAGCCCAATCACACTCAGTCCCAAAAGGCATTCTCTCTGCTTACAGAGAAAAGACCTTCGAGATCTGATGTATATGGACTTTAGTACCTTTAGATGAAAGAGTGAGTGGGATCATGATAAAATTGTAAAGTTCTCAACACTCAATCCTACCACCCAATTCCTGCTATTTATGACATGCTATGCAATGGAAGACCGGAAGTATTCACAAGTTGGTTACTACTTTTTTTAATCGTTTCACCCCGAGCAAGGCATTCTCCTGCCACTATTGCGCAGGGAGTTACATCGGGTCGGGGAAGTGATGGGAAAAGGATGGTTAGATATAGGAAATGTCAGAAGTAGGGTGATAGACGGGTAAGGGTACCGAGAATAAGGGTTGGTTAGATGGTGAGAGTGTTTGAGAGAATAGATGCAAGTTAGTGTGCTAGGAGGTGTCTATTGACCTTACATTTAAACTCCTGGAGATTGTAGCTGTCGGGGAAGCAGGCAAATGGAAGGGAATTCCACAGGCGGGGAGCGCGAGAAAAGAAGCTGTTGGAGTAGAAATTACGGTTACATCTTATCTGTTTCACTGTAAAAGGGTGGGATCTAGTTGCTAATCTAGTATCTCGTGTAAATTCGTACCTAGGCGGCATCAATGACCTAAATTCATCGGAGCAGAAGCCGTGAAAGTACTTGTAGAAGAGGCACAGGGAAGCCACGTCACGCCGGTGAGAGAGTGGTTGCAGCCGGTCCGCCAAGTCAGGATCGATCACGTTACAGATTCTCCGTTGTATTTTGTCAAGAAGCCCGAGGAGAGTAGCAGGGGCACCCGACCAGATGTGGCAGCAGTATTCAATATACGTGCGGATGGTAGATTTATATATGTGCAGGATAGATTCAAACGGGAAAATTTTCCGGGCCCTGCACAGAGAACCGACCTTCATAGCAGCGGACTTAGCAATGGATTCGATATCGTCATTCCATTTGAGGTCCGCCGAGAGTGTAAGGCCAAGGAGGCGTAGTGTTTTACTCTCAGGGACAAGCCTGTTCCATGCTAATGGGAGGTAGGTGCGATTGTCTATGGTGGTTAATTCATAGCAGCTTCGTTTTGGAAGCATTGAAATTCACGAGCCACTTTCTACCCCAGTCCACCACGGATGGGAGGTCCTTTTCAAGTTCGGCAGCGAGGTTCGCTTTGTCGACCACACCGGGTTTTTGATCGAGGCGAGAGTAAATTGTGGTGTCATCGACGTACATGCCTACTTGGGATCTAATGGCATCTGGGAGATCATTAATGTAAATCAGAAAGAGCGTGGGACCTAGGATAACGCCTTGAGGGACGCCAGCGTTCGTATGGTAGTTTTGGGAGGCATGTCCGTTCAATACTACCTTCAATGTGCGGTTAGAGAGGAATGACTGGATTAGATCAAACAAATGTCTAGTTATACCATAGCTCCGCAGTTTGCATAAAAGGCCAGCATGACAGACTCTGTCGAACGCTTTGGAGATATCCAAGGCAACGGATCGTGCTTCGCCATTATTGTCGAGAGCCTGGTATATGTACTTGGTAATGGTCGTTAGCATATCAGCAGTAGACCTGGTGAGGCGGAAACCGTACTGTTTGTCCGACAGAAGCCTGTGGGCTGAGAGATGCTGAATCACATCGGCGTTGATAATGGCTTCGAAAATTTTGCCAAAGATCGGAAGGAGGCTGATAGGGCGGTAATTAGCGGGGTCCGAGGGTTCACCGATATTCTTGCGGCTGAGTCCAAACTTCTGGGAGGTAAATGCTGTTTAACTCCTTGATCCAAACGCTGAGATGTTCTACCTATGTAGTCGCATCCGCAAGTACATTATATATATATATATATATATATATATATATATATATGTGTGTGTGTGTGTGTGTGTGTGTGTGTGTGTGTGTGTGTATATGTGTGTGTGTGTCTATATATATATGTGTGTGTGTGTATGTGTGTCTATATATATATGTATATATATATATGTGTGTGTGTACGTGTGTGTGTATGTGTGTGTGTATGTGTGAATATGTATGTGAATAAATCACTACACATATGGGAATACACTCAAATATACGCACATATACACGAACGGTTATAATTATTAGACCGCTCCAGTTTCTTTTTTTAAAGAAATGATGTATTGTATAATATTTTTACTATTTAGTGCCAAATGAAAATAGAATGGTTCCTTTGTTATTATTACTTTCCAAAATTTTACAAGGCAAGGAAGCAGATATGAACTCGTCCGAATCACGCTCATTTTTTTCATTCTTTCATTAATGAAACTGCAATACAGGTAATTTTTTTTTAATTATATCGCCCCAAGCAAGACGTTTTACTGCCACTGTTTTGCAGGGGGTTACATAGGAGGAAAGTTATGAGAAAGAGTGACAGGTTATAGGGGTATCAGGAAGTGGATAAGAGAAGGATGAGAATACTGATGAGAGTGGAGTGGACAGAGAAAAGAAGCATGAGAGAGAGAGAGAGAGGATGCAGGTTAGTGAGATAGAAAATGACTATTGACTTTACATTTAAATTCTTGGAGGTTATAGCTGTCGGGAAAACAAGTAAACGGAAGGGAATTTCACAGGCGGGAAGTGCGAGAAAAGAAGCTGATGGAGTAGAATTTGCGTTTACAATTTACTGGTGTTACAGTAAAAGGATGGGACCTAGTTGCTCATTTTGTGGCTCGAGTAAATTTATATATAGGGGGCACCAGTGAGCTCAGTTCATCAGAACAGAAGCCGTGAAAGTCATGATTATTAAAATGAGAATAACTGCCATGAACCTGCCTGTTATTTTCTTCTTTTGGATAACAATTATTAATTTTATATTATAAATAATATTTCCTTGGAAAAAATAGTGCATTCTGAAAATGTAATGATGTAAATCAATCTAGTGGCGATAATTCAGTATTTGGCATGTGAGATATACAACTATTATTAAAATAAAAGGTAAAAATAACCCAGAAACTTTATCCTGTACCTTATCTGTTTGTGCCAGTCATGAAGCCAATCATCCCTGGAAGTTTCATCGGAATCTACCCAGCAGGTCTTGAGATATCTTGACCATGGTCAGATAGAAGGACAAACACAACCAAAAACGATACAGGTAATCATGTATAAGAAAAAAAAATAAAAAGAGAAATCTATAGTAATGTGTTTACAATGAGTGTTCAATATCTTTTCTAACAGTAAAAGCTAGAATTTCACGTGCTGATTTTCTAAGCACACAGTACTTCCCATTGGCGGAACACAATCTAGCTCACAACATTTTATATTTATTAAGCCTAGTAAATACTGAGAAAGACAAATTAAAAAGAGTGTGTCAATGAAAGAATACAAAAATATTTCTTTCTAAAGCAGAAATCTGAGCAAGAAAAATAACAGAAAAGGAATTATTAAATATTTTTAAATTCATTTGATGCACACGTAAGTGTACAGTATTAACAAAAGAACCATTCTATTTTTATTTACAATTATTCACTTGGTAATAAATACAAAATAATAGTATGAAATACATAATTTTTTAAAACACTGGGGTGGCCAAATAATTATGGCCGGTAGTGTATAAAAAAATTATTCTGGTATTAATAAACAGTGCTCCACATATTATAAACAGAGATATTAATTATATATTAATATTAATAAATATGCATATTATCATACATTTCGACCATTCTAGTGATCCCCAACTGAGATAAGGCTAAATTCTCTGTTTTAGATCATGTTATTGTTTTCAATTTCATGGAGTTCATATACCGAAGTGATCGTAATAAAGGATTCGAAATTCCTAGCACCTAAAGGCCGGAGCGTATAACGGCCGAAACGTCGTACAAATGGCAACAAAGATGAGGACAATAGTCCGAATAATGTAAATATTATTAATTTTTTCTGTCACAAATACGCTGTACATCTGGAGATTCTTTACAAAATCCAAAGAACGACTCCAACGAAATTGACCCTGACCACACATCTCGACATCAGTCACTTCCTCAACGACGTCACGTGGCTTTACAGTCTCTTTCGCCTGTATCATCGAGGTGAATGATACACAGAGAAAAATGGGTGCTCAATATATTTATTCAGCAAAATATTCGGTGCCAACGGATTTACCCCAAAGATTTGTTTGTTTCTTTGGAGGTTTAACGACCTATCAATCCTTATGGGATCATTTAAGGTCATAACCAATGATTTTTGAGTAAGGTTATTTTATTTTTACAACATTTTTCTTTTCGAGTATCAAGATTCATTGGGATTTGTTTTTTAAGAGCAGGGTCCCCAAGTCCTACCCTTGTTATTTAACCCATAACTGTAGGAAAGGGACGGATTAATACCTTTCCCAAGGGTACCAGTGCTTAAGTGAATGCAAGGTATTCAACTGGAATTCGAACTCAGCTCCCCGATGTCTCTTTCCGAGCCGATATCCACTGCACCACAACGCACGTCCGTCACTATATGCTTACAGCACCTGGTACTCACAATTGGTCACCCATCTAAGTACTAACCAGGCTCAACGTTGTTTAACTTCGGTGATCGAGCGAGAACCGGTGTATTCAACGTGATAGGCCGTAAGCCTATACCAAAAAATACATAACATTAAATTACAAATAATTAACAAGACAAAACCTACGAGCAAAACAGAAGAGGGTTTAAATGGAAGCCTACGAAGTAAATAAGTCAAAATATTAATTTGCTTGTTGCAACATATTAAAAACGACTCTTTCGGTACATATTCGTAGACTCTTTGAAGCTATGAGCCAGCCCATCGTTTAGAGTACTTAAGCAGTGCTAGCTACTCTACAACACTTTTCTATTAATACAAGCTTTTTCCTTGGTACTTCTATTAAATAAATTTAAGCGTGCTACTAGGTTGTCAATTAGGTCGCACCTTTTGCTGCTGAAATAGTCAAATGCAACCACCACTTCTAATCCAACAATTTTTTCTCGCACTTCCTGTCTATGAAACTCCATTTCGTTTACCTGCTTCTCTGATATTTTCAATCTTCAAAAAATGAAATGTAATGGCAATCGCCATCATCTGCCTTCTTGAATCTCGTTCAGCTTCTGTCTTTTCTTCAATCCCCCTATTTTCAGTCTGTGTACTTGCTTAAAAATATGTTAAACACTTTATTATAATCAAAATATTGAATTAATGTAATATATTTTCAGTAGCTGGGGTTCACGTAAATTATATTCGTTGAGATTTCTAAATTCATTTTAAAATAATACATTAAATTAAACAGTAATAAAATTAGAATTACAAATATTTGCAAGTCTGGTTCAGGAGTCTAACCGGGAGCGAAAGACAATAACGTTAATTTTAATGGCGAAGTTTTTGTGTGGGTGTGATGTTTTTGTGTGGGTGTGATGTTTTTCAACAAATGGTAGAACACAATGTGTGAGCATTTTAAACAAACTATGCAAAAATACTTTCTGATAAAAAATCATCTGATGGAAAAACGTCAGGGACAAAATGATTTATTATCTCAAGAAATAATAATCGTTTAAAAACCTCTATATGCTGATTCTCTCTCCCTCTACATTTTTCCACCACTTATAAGATTACAATGCGTTGCTAAAAAGTATTTCACAGCGCCTCTTGCCAAAGAAGACTGTTCGTTTTCTTTAAAATATTAAGTCTGAAAATAAAAATTAAGTGATTTCAGTTCATAATAATTGGAATGGAAAACCTAATTAGAACCAATTGGAATACACACACACACACACACACACACACACACATATATATATATATATATATATATATATATATACTAGCATCACAGCCCGGCTTTTTTTATTAGATGATTAATGTAGCAGCCTCACTTTAAAACTCAGTTATATAAAAACATGTAATATAAAAAAATTGTTCTTTAAAAATTGTTAAAAAATTCCATTAAAAAATCTATTTTCTTTTGTATTGCGTAAACGTGATTTGATGTTTTGTGTGACATTGTAAACAACATTGCGTTTGTTTTTATTTAAAAATTACAGGGGGAAATTATTTACATTTTTTGATGACTAAGTGAATTTCAAACATTTTCGAAGAATATTTAAAAATGTAGACATTTAATTTTAGAGGAAAAAGTGACATTAATGCCACACGAATTACAGAAAGTTCATTTCCTGCATGAAATATTTAGCGAAAATATTGTTTTATTTTTTAAAATTTTATTTTCTGAAGTATGAAATATTAAATCTGAAAAAAAAGACTTAAATAATTAAATTAACCATTTTTTTTTTTACATAATTTGTTTTTGTTTGAATAAATACATTTTTTAAAATATCTCTTTTGTTTCAAAATTACGGGCAAAAATATTCCCATTTTTTTGTTGACCAAATTAATTTTTAGAATATCGGAATAAAAATTAAATATTTTTTATTCGCGTTTGACACGTGTCATTTGGTTTCTGTGACGTAATCTAGCAACCATCTTAGATCTTAGATGTTTTACGGAGCAAATGTAAACAATCGGCTCCATTGACCAAAAAGTGCGAAAGGGAAAATTGCTGAACTTAAACTCAAAAGTATGTGTCGACCTGGCTTCCTTGTAGATATGTACCCCTAGAAAGTTTGAATGGTGTAGATAAAGTATGTAGGCGTGCATAGATTACAGTCACTCACAGACTCACAAATTGCCTGTTATATATATAAATATATCTTCTTGCAAACATCTATACGGAGGTTCCGTGGATTAGTGCTTAAAACGCTCTCTTTTCGACCACAATACCTGCAATCATATTTTAAAATAGTTGTTTTGTTAGGACTGTTAGATGTGTACAGCATCTTTGGAAAGTGCCTGAAAACAATACCTCAGGTTGATTCGGTTTTGTCAATAAAACTGTTGGGATGAAACTGTTTGAAAGCTGACGATGGTTGATCTGAACTAGTTTGAGCTTGAGTTTTGTTTAACGGCATATCAACACCTCTGTGGGTTATTTAATGCCAAAAATGTAGGGTTTTAAGGTATTTTTTAATGTTCGGTTATAGTGAGAAGGTAGATTTATTCAGATTTTAATGAAATGTTTTTGTTTTTATTCTTTTTTATTTTAGAAAACTGAAAATGTCTTCTAGTGTTGTATTAAAAATGTTTTGTTGAGAATAATTTTTTCCTTCAAAAATGTGTTATGGTAATAATTTTTTCTTTAAAAATGTATATTTTTCTATAAAAGTTTATTTTTATGTATATATTTCTATAAAAGTGTATTTTTATGCTTTCATATGTGTCTTGACCTCAGTTTGGGGGTTAACTATTTGCCCATAGCTGGTACCCTAACAGGTGCTAACCCTCCGGGTCAAGGAGGACCTGAGAACAACAGCAATTAAGTGGTGGTTCCATGCTCCTCACGACCTGCCCAATCAGAGGCTTTGCTGCCGGATTCAATTTACAGTCATGCTCAGGACCTCTGAGCTAGTGATCGACGGTTTGAGCGTACTTGTTGAGACTAGTAACCAAACAATATTCTTTTCCAGAACCTGTAACTGAAGCTTGCTCAGTATAGATGTAGTTTAGACTACAGATGGGCTCTGTCAGGGTTGAATAGTGTTTGTCTTCTTGCAATTAAGAGATAGTTTCTTTTTCTGATTTCAAATTATTACACTGTCTAGTAGGTCCTGTAATTTTCATTTTTTCTTCGATTGCGAAACCTCGCTTCTATATGTGGACCTGTTATTACTACCACCTGCATCAGCACGTGGATTCTGAATTCTTGTACCAACTGGACATTCAATTGCTGTTATTTACTAAGACTAACAAATATGCAGCACCCAGTGCAAGACGAATTTTCTATTCAGTAGTAACAGTCAACCAAACTATTTCGTTAATTATTACATCATGCTGAGATGTAAAAGACTTGATAATAATCTTTCTTTATCTATTTTCTCACTCTTACGTTCTATCTCTCTTGTTTTTTGTCTCTCGTTGCTGCTTTTTAGGAGATAGATACATGCACCGTGTCTGAAGTTATTATGCAAATCAAATAAACCTCAATAACTAAACAAAAACTCTGAACAAATATATGTAAAATTTAAAATCTGTTTTCAACCTTAGTAAAATACACCGCTCCCCCGGCCTTCGGGCTGGGGTCTAAAATGACCAAATCAAGACCGAATAAGACCCGTTTAGAGCGATTTTGAACCTATCCACCGCGGTGGATAGGTAGTGTTTTGACCAGTACCTGGGCGTACGTGCTCAGGTTCCCCACATTAAAAAAGACATTGTGTCACATTTTTCTTAAGTGGGGGAGAAGAGTAAATATGAACCTTAGTAAATTACGCGTCCGCAACCTGGCGGGTGTGTAAGATTATCTAGGGGTCAACCAAATAAGACAAGCTTATTATTTAGTTACTGCGTATAGGGAGGTTGGGTAAATTTTGACGATCGGCTCGGGTGCAGGCGCTCGAGTTGCCCGCATTAAAACCGACCCGTGTCCCAACTGAACCCAGTGGAAAGGCTGGGTCAGTCAGTTAAGTGCCATACGTGATACACGCTTGGGCGATCATGTCTCGAAAGAGACATGACTGACTGGGCAGAAGATTATCCTGCAGTAGGTTGCCATTGCTTTCTGCTATAGAACCCAATGGCATATTGTTAAGCCGATAATAAATACTAGCAAGGTACTTTCTTTTATGTGCAGTGTATCCTCAGGACGTAAGCGATCATGTCCCTCCCTATCTTCCTCTCTCTTTTAGTCCTTAATTTATTTTGTCTTGTTATTTTTCCCAAGATCTGCTCTGCCATTTATTTGCTTAAGCCCATCAAGTATGTTACACGCTGTTTTCCCCTATCCCTTTTCTCTTCTATCCACCTTGTCAGTATCAAATTTACCAAGCCTTTTTTCCTCATTACGTTTCTTTAGAATTTCAGATGCCTCTTTCTGGTGTTAAGTATAAGTTTTCTTTTAGTTTCCATTCTCTCCAAAACCTCGCCGCTGCTCACACGTTCGGTCATCCTCTACATCTTTCTGTAGAGCCATATTTTTGTTTCTTTTATTCTCTCCTACATCGCTGAGAAGATTGTCTAGCATTACCTGCCATATAGGAAAATAGATATCACGTATCAGCACCATTTTCTTTTTCAACGAAATTTTCATGGCTCTCAATTATTTTAGAATGCCTTTTTGACCATCCCAATACGCATTCTGATCTCATAGTCGCATTTTCCGTCGTTTGTTAAAATTAATTTCCCCGTATTTAAATTTCTGTACCTGTTTGATCTTAGTATCTTGTTGTTTTTGTTTAGTCCTTTCTTCTTACTTTCTTTTATGTGCCGTGTATCTTCAGGACGTAAAAAGAAATAACAAGTTCTGAACAAATATATGTAAAATTAGAAGAAGAGGCCAAAATGCCCATTACAGATCGGTGATACTAAGATCAAACAGGTACAGAAATTTAAATACTTGGAAATTGTTCTAACAAAGGACGGAAAATGCGACAATGAGACCCGAATATTAGGATGGCCCAAAACGCATTCCAAAATTATTGAGAGCCACGAAAATTTCGTTGGAAAGAAAATGGTGCTGGGCTATTACGTGATATCTATCTTCCTTTATGGCAGTTTATGCTACATTCTGTAGGAGGTCTTGTAGTTCTCTTTCTGTGCCTGCTATTTGAACTGTGTCATTTGCATATCTTATATTGTTATGATTGTGACCATCAATAACGAATCCTTGTAGGACTTTTAGTTCTCCAGGAATTGTCTCATTGTATCAGTCAGTTAAGTGCCATACGTGATACACGCTTGGGCGATCATGTCTCGAAAGAGACATGGCTGACTGGGCAGAAGATTATTCCGCAGTAGGTTGCCATTGCTTTCTGCGGTAGACTGATAGCCAGCCAAGGTTATAGAACCCAGTCTGTCCTGCCATTTAACTCATAGCTGGAGGGAGAAGAGATAGATTATATTACATTATTATATTAAGTATAATTAGTGGGGATCAGTTTATTACTTCATTACAATATAAAACCGATCCCCCACTTTATGCTTAGTAGAAGTTTTAATCATGTTTCCAACTATCATATTCAGTCAGTCAGTTAAGTGCCATAGGTGATACACGCTTGGGCGATCATATCTCGAAAGAGACATGACTGACTGGGCAGAAGATTATTCCGCAGTAGGTTACCATTGCTTTCTGCGGTAGACTGATTGTCGGCCAAGGTTATAGAACCCAATCTGTCCTACTATTTAATCCATAAATAGAGGGAAGAGACGGATTAATACTTTTCTCAAGGGTACTTGTGCGTAAGTGAATGCAAGAAATTCAATTGGAATTCGAACTCGGTACCCCGATTTGACCTTCTGAGCCGATATCCAATGCACCACAACTCACATCCTCGCTGGTTGAATAAATCCGGAGAGAAGACACATTCTTGTCTTACACCCCTTTATATTCGTGCTGAATTCAGTTCCTGTACGGAGGCGGGCATTTTTTCTGTCATGATAGCTTCTTGATTATTCTAATATCATTGTGTTGCACTTTGTCGAAAGTAGTTGTGTAGTTTATAAAACACTGGTACACGTCTTTCTGCATTTGTATTGCTCTTTCTGATAACATTCTGAGCATAAATATCGCATTCCTTGTTCCGGTGTCTTTGACGTCACTGCAGTGTCCTTGACTTATTTCCGGCCTGATTTTGCTGCGTCCTCTATTAATCCGAATCCGAATGGCGAGTTTTGTTAAGTGGCTCATTAAGCTGATTGTTCGGTGGAATTCACGTTCGTTTACGCCTAGTTTCTTAAGCAGTGCTTGAAAATTGATCTGCTTAAGCCTTTCGGCATATCACCACTGTCGTAGATTTCATTTATTATTTCTGTAATCTTTTCTACGCCGAAATCGTTTACGGTTTTCAGTATCTCTATTAAAATTCCGTCTGGCCTTGCCGCTTTGTTTCTTTTCAATTTGGACAGTGCAGCTTCCACTTCGTTTTTTTTTTTAAATATTTCCGGGCCGTCATTATTTCTGTGTCTTGCTGGATGTTCTCTTTCGTCGTGGCAGAGATCTCCGATATATTCGTCTCATCCCTGAAATATTTTTCTTTCTCTAACATGAGCGTTCCGTCATTTGATTTTATGCAACTTGTTGATAAACGTGTCTTTTGTCCTACTAATTCTCTTACTTTTTTGTGTTACCAAATCTCTCTATAAATGCACGTTTTTGGTGGAGCCATTCTTCTTTGGCCTGTCTGCATTTCTTCCTTATTTCCTTCAGTAGATTCCTGTATTCCGTTTCATGTTTTGGCATTGTTTTCTATATCTTTTGCATCATGTCGATAATTGCATTTGTGATCCACTCGTTTTTTCCCCTTCTACGTCCGTTTTCCTTTGGGATGATGTCGTTTGCTGATGCTAATAAGGCTTCTCTCAGTGTGTCTCATTTCGAGTTTCCGTTTCTATTTCATCCCTCGTATTTTCACACCAACCATATATTTTGGGTCCGGGTCGTTCAGCAGTTTGTTTCAATGCAATTTAGCTGCTGCGTTAGGCTTCTTCAGTTTCTGAAGTTTTAATCTTATTTTACATATAACCATGGATATGCGTTACGGTGCAGTGGATATCGACTCGGAACGACAAATCAGAGAGCCGAGTTCGAATTTCAGTTGAACTTGCATTCACTTACGCACAAATACCCTTGGGAAATGTATTTATCCGTCTCTTGCCTCCAGTTATTGGTTAAATAATAGGACAGACTGGGTTCTATAACCTTGGCTGGCAATCAGTCTACCGCAGAAAGCAATGCCAACCTACTGAGGAATTTTTAACAGAAATTAGTGTATCTTATATATATATATTCAGGCAGTATATTTTCTTTTAGACATGTCAGATCAAAAAAATTGCAAGCATTGTCTGCTTTTTTTAAAAATAAAATCCGTTTATACTCACGGATAATCTTTTGCGTATTATAATTGAAAAAAGTAAGAAATGCGCTATAATGTTGACAGATGATATTATTATTCATTTCTCGACGTTCCTAAGTAGTTTCAGTCTCCTTCCGAGATCATCTTTAGGGATGTGTTGTGGTGCATTGGATATCGGCTCGGAACGAGAATTTGGGGAGCCGAGGTCGAATTCCAGCCGAATTTATTGCCTTCACTTACGCGCAAATACCCTTGGGAAAGGTATTAATCCGTCTATTCCTTCCAGTTACGGGTTAAATAACAGGACAGATTGGGTTCTATAGCCTTGGTCGTCAACCAGTCTACCGCAGAAAGCAATGGCAACCTACTGCGGGATAATCTTCTGTCCAGTCAGTCATGTCTCTTTCGAGACATGATCGCCCAAGCGTGTATCACATATGGCACTTAACTGACTGACTGTTGTGGTAACAAAAAATAACCGCAAAACTGGGCTCCGAAATTTTCTTCTCGCTTCAAATATAAAGGTTAACAAATTAATTACTGAACGATAAGCAATTTATTTCATCTGCCATATATATACATATATATATTTGAGTCCTGGGTATGACGGTAAACTGCATCCGGCAGCAAGGCCTCTGAGTGGCAGGTTGTGAGGAGCATGGAACCACCTCTTAATTGCTGTTGTTCCCATGTCCACTCTGACCGGGAGTGGTAGCACCTGTTAGGCAGTTGGGCAAATAGTAACCCCTCCCCCCAAATTGGGGTCAAAACACTATGAAAGTATACAAATAGGCTTTTATGGAAATATATACATAAAGATAGACTTTTGTGGAAAAATATACATTTTTGAAGGAAAAAAATATTACCAAAAACACATTTTTGAATACAAAAGTAGAAGACATCTTCAGTTTTATGAAATAGAGGGAAAAGATAAAAAACATTTTTCATCACAATCTGACCAAACCAACCTTTTCACTATAACTGAACATTAAAAAAAACACCTTAAAACTTCACCTTTTTGGCATTAAATAAGCCACAGAGGTTGATATGCTGTTAAACAAAACTCAAACTCAAATATATATATATATATATATATATATATATATATATAGAGAGAGAGAGAGAGAGAGAGACAGGGGTAGAATCGCCAACTGACGCCAACTCGGTCGGGTTTCAATCCTGGGTTAGGAAGCGACCGGAGTCTAAGCCGTACTAATACAGCGAAACAGATCTGTCTGCGGATGACTATAGTATTTACGCACTCACACCCTGATTGAGCACTCTGGAAGAGTGGGAGGCTTTGTAAACAGTGGCTACTCCGGCATTTACGCACCGCCCATTCGGTAATGAATTGGAGCACTCTAGCTATTGGGCGTGTTTATACGCTCTTAAAAGCCTACCTGCTTCTACTGGACACTCGTGGCCTAGGGGTAGAATCGCTGACTGACGCCAATGCGGTCGGGTTTCAATCATGGGTTAGGAAGCGATCGGAGTCTAAGACGTACTGATTACCTGTAATACCGCAAAGCAGATCTGTCTGCGCATGACTATAGTATATATATAAATATTGCTAAATATAAGAGACAATGAATGTCTATTATGTTTAATCATGAGCCGTTCTAAACGTCGGATTTTGGCTTTAATTTCATTCTAAATTTGCGAACTATGTTTGTTATTTTTGGTAACTATTGCCGTTGCCTAGCGGAGTTTTATGTCAACACAAAATAAAATCGTCGGTTATGGTGGATGTTATTGTATTACCGTCTTAATAACCTCTCTGAAAATGGCTCATCTGAGCCGAAAGCTTAGAACTAAATTAATAAAAAATTATCCAAATATTCAAGAATCTTTGTCTTTATTTTCAACTGAAATTAAAGCCAAAATCCGACGTTGAGAACGGCTCATGATTAAACATAATAGACATTCATTGTCTCTTATATTTAACTGTATATGCTTAGAAAATTGTTTGCTGCCTCGATACACTATATATATATATATATATATATATATATATATATATATATATATAAATTTTAACCGTCGGGTTGTGTGTTGATTTTACCTCCAAGTTGGTTTTTCCGTCTTTTGTTAAAGATGGTCGTTCCCACTTTAAAAATAGTTATGATGGATAAATTGTCTGGCAATCAGTCTACCACAGAAAGCAATGGCAACCTACTGCGGAATAATCTTCTGCCCAGTCAGTCATGTCTAATTCGAGACATGATCGCCCAAAGCGTGTATCACGTATAGCACTTAACTGACTGACTGACTGATTACATATAACCGGGAGGTGGTATCTTCCGCAGTCGGAACTTGGATAAGTTTTGCATTCGTGAATCTCTTATTGATAGTTATGCAGTTGATTTGGTTTTCATTTTTTTTTCCTTGGGCTTTTCCATTCCCTTAATCGATTTGAATGTTCTTGGAACCACGTGTTTCCTATTATCTATTCATTCGCTTTACATCACTGGCTTTCATTTTTCTCCGCGTTCGTTAATGTTTCCTAGTTCGAATTTGTCAACTATGTCTTCATCCCTCTCCTTTCTTACTTTGGCATTTAGTTCTTCCATGATAAATCTATTTTTCTTTCTTTTTAATTCTCTACTTATTTTTTATTCTTTTCTTCATTCTTACTTTTTTCTTCGATTTCTTTATTTTTCTTTTCTGTTACCTCTTTTATTTGTTTTTCATTCTTTTTATTCTTCTTTTTTTCATTAACCTCTTATTTTTTTCGTTCCCTTCTCATTCGTCTTTCTTAACTGTTACCTTATCTTTTTTTTTCGTGTGCTTCTTATTTTTCTTCAGTTTTCATTCATTCTATTTTTTCGAAGTTGTCCTTTTTTTCTTCATTTAAATTATTATTTTCTATCTTTTTTCAATTTCTCTTGATTTTTTCTTTACTTTTCTTTCTGTCCTAACTTTTTTTTATTCTCTTCTCATTTTCCTTTGTTTTAAAAACATTGCTTTTTATTTTATGCTCACTTTTTTAAATTTACGTTTTTTCAACATTTCTTTCCTGTTTTACTCGTTTTTGATTTCTACTGTTTTTTCTTCATTCTTTTCTTCATTCTTTTTTTTTAATCGTATCACCCCCAGCAAGGCGGTAATGCCACTGATGTGTAGGGGGCTACATAAGAGTAAAAAGATTAATTAGAAGAGAGTGAAGAGAAAGATGAACCAGTTAGAAAAGAGCAAGAGAAAGATGGGAATACAGGTGTGATGACAGTTGCAAAGGTGGAGTGAAAGGAAAGGATATACGGGGTGGGGAAAGAACTAGAGTCAAGTGGTTAATAGATGAGTATTGACATTGCATTTAAATTCCTGGAGGTTGTAGCCGTCAGGAAAGCAAGAATATAGAAGCGAGTTCAACAGGCGGGAAGTGCGAGAGAAGCTGCAGGAGTAGAATTGCCGTCTGCATTTGGTTAATCTAACTGTGAATGGTTGGGACCCAGTTGACAATTTGGTTGCACAAGTAAACACCTGTTGCAGAGGTAGCAGTGACTTAAGTTCCTTGGAGCAGAAGCCATGGATGTACTTATAGAACAGACAAAGGGAGGCCACATCTCGTCGGTGGGGAAGTGGCTGTAGTCGAGTCGCCAAGTCGGTACCTATCACATTACTGATTCTCCTTTGGAGCCTGTCGAGAACACTGAGATGAACAGCAGGGACGCCTGACCATACATGGCAGCAGTATTCCATGCACGGACGAATGGTTGATTTGTATATATGCAGGATGGATTCAGGCGGGAAAAACATCCTGGCTCGGCACAGTGACTCAACCTTCTTAGCAGTGGATTTAGCTATGGACTCTATGTAGTGGTTCCATTTGAGATCAGAGGTGAGGACAAGGCCGAGGAGGCGCAATGTATTGCTCTTTAATTTACATTGAGCCTTGACTTTGACTAGCGTGGAGTATAAAGATTCGATTTTTTTTTCTTCTGTAGTTTGTGCTGTCGATGCATACACGAGTATAGCAGATATGTTAAAGGGCTTTCTTTTCAGTTTTACAACAAGAATTCTTTCTGATAACGTATTTATACATGTCTTGATCCAGTATCAATCCAACTTCTTTTTCAATTTTCTCTCCGCCTGCATATATAATCTTGTGGTTGTACGCTCTCAAAATCTCAGTTATTTGGTCACCTAGATTCACATACAACTAAAATGTTCATGTTTAATCTATATCTTTTGTTTTACATTTTTCAATTGACCATTGTTGTTCAACGTTCTGACGTTCCACCTTCAGAAAGTTTGTTTTTAATCATTTCACCCCAAGCAAGGCATTCTACTGCCACTGTTGCGCAAGGGGGTACATTGGGGAAAATGATGACATAGAGTGGTTACTTATAAGAAATGTCGGAAGGAGGGTGATAGACAGATGAGGATACCGAGGATGAGGGTGGGGTAGACAGGAAAAGAGTTTGAGAGAATGGATGCGAGTTAGTGTGATAAGAGATGTTTATTGACCTTACATTTAAATTCCTGGAGATTGTAGCTGTCGGGGAAGCAAGTATATGGAAGGGAATTCCACAGGTGGGAAGTGCGAGCAAAGAAGCTGTTAGAGTAGAAATTGTGGTTACATTTTAAAGGTTTCACTGTAAAAAGGTGGGACCTAGTTGCTAATCTAGTATCTCGTGCAAATTCATAAATAGGAGGCACCAGTGATTTAAGTTCATCGGAGCAGAAACCGTGAAAGTATGTACTGAAAAGGCACAGGGAAGCCACATCACGTCGGTGAGAGAGTGACTGCAGCCGGGCTGCTTAGTTGGTATCGATCACATTACAGATTCTCCGTTATAGTTTGTCAAGAACCCAGAGGAGAATAGCAGGGGCACCCGACCAGATGTGGCAGCAGTATTCAGTACACGGGCAGGTGGTAGATTTATATATGTGCAGGATGGACTCAGACAGGAAAAACTTCCTGGCTCTGCACAGATATTTTTTGATGCGAACAGTCGTAGGATAACGGTCCGGTGACACCTGTCGCTCATGTCATTTTTTTTCGGGCAAAAGATTAGTTCCAAAGTATTTTATCGCCTTTACGCCGTTTATACTAACAGTAGCTGGATGATGGTCAGGTGTCACCTGTTGCGAGTGTTGCTTCTTACCGAGCGAGGAGTTAATTTACTTAGACTTAAATCCTTTACACCGTTACGTTCATGTTTACAACCATGATGATTATTAACGAAAGATGTTCATTTGTAGAGTTATTTACGGTCATATCACGTTGAATACACCTGTTCTCGTTCGATCACCGAAGTTAGGCAACGTTGAGCGTGGTCAGTATTTAGATGGGTGACCGCTTGGGAATACCAGGTGCTGTAAGCGTTTATTGACGGATGAGTGTTGCGGTGCAGTAGATATCGGCTCGGAAAGAGAAATCGGTAAACCGAGTTCGAATTCCAGCTGAATTCATTGCATTCACTTACTCGCTAATACCCTTGGGAAAGGTATTAATCCGTCCCTTCCCTCCAGTTATGGGTTAAATAACAGGAAAGGAGTTCTGTAGCCTTGGCTGGCAACCAGTCTACCACAGCAGATATTGGCAACCTGTTGCAGGATAATTAAAATGCCTGAGGTCTATACAAGGTAGGACTTAGGACCCTGCCCTTAAGCAAATCACAATAAATCTTTCTCCATTGCTTGGGAGGAAGCCAGCTCAACCCGACCAGGGTGAATGAATCTTAAGGTGGTTTGTTAAGATAACGCCTCTCGTTGGTTAGCCGTTGATTTGTCAAGATTTCTTTCTCCCTTTACTAACAACACGCCGTACTCGAAAGAACATAATTGAGGTATACTGTTTAGTCGCTAACCCTCCGACATTAAATACATACCTACGAAATGTTATGGAAAGTCAGAGAATAGTATCAAGCGATATATTTATTAAAATTTATTTGTTTGAACATTTTTAATGGATACAATCTACACAAATACGAGTATCCAGTCAAATAATGTTCTAACAAATAAATTTAATATAAGGCTTGGCTATCAAATTGAATGCTCTAAGTCATCGGGGTTTGTTAACATCCTGTGAATAACCCACTGTGAAAAGCTGCCTACCCCTTCCGCGTGGCCATAGCCCAGTGGTAAGATGTTTGTCGAATGAAAAATTAGTCGGATTTCTATCTTAGTTTGAAGCTACACTGATAATCTAGCTGCACATAGGACCTGTGATACAGCGAAACAGGCTTGATTACAGATAATTATATATATATATATATATATATGTCCAGTCAGCAAACGGTGAGGAGAATCCAACAAGATTAATTTTATATAAAATATTAAGTGTTATATGTATATAGAGAGCTCAATGGATGTTATCCAGAGCAATATTATATTTATAAAGGAAAACTGAATACGTCATTTCAAGTGGTTATAAACTATAGTTCATTTCTATGAGCTAATTAGCTCATTTCATCAGACCTTACAATATTCAAACAAACACCAACGTCCAAAGAATTAGAAATTCCTTAACAGGTCAACCTCTTCACGACGGCCTGGATTAGGTGCTGAGGATAAAATCTAACTCCACGTCCAAATAACTTTCCGTGCAAATATTTAATGTCCTGTGTGTAAGGGTCTTAATTAAATTTATTTTTCGTTTTCTTGGACAAAATGATTTTCGATTAGTTGGTTTGTTGAAGGACAAAGATTTGGTCGGCTGACAAGGAACACACAGAACAAGTTGCGATGTTTATCCTCATCATAAGGATTATGTGTATCTCCATTTTTAGATTTGTTTGACTTATATTTACCCTTATTGCTTCTATCATTATTATGATGATTATTAGTTATGTTTTTATTATGGATGACATATTTTTAGTTATTCACTCACCTCCAAAAAAAATTTATTCCTTTATTATACTCTTTAATAGTTCATTTAATTCTTTAAATTTTTAAATTTTTAATATTTTAATATCTTTTAATTTTTTAATTCTTAATTATTATTAACTAGCAGTATAGCCCGGCGTTGCTCGGGTGTAATGAAAGCTTTAAAACTAATCCATAGTCTGGAGCTCAGACACAGCCTAAAGAATATTTGTGTGAATTTTGGTGAGAATCGGATAAACATTGTGGATTTGTATAAAGGACATACAGACAGATAAACAGGCACACACACAAACATCTTGCCTTATATATATATATATATATATATTATCGATTTTATGCACTATTGTAAGAACTGCAACCTTGAGACCTCTGAATATTGTTTCTTATGTCTTTGTCTATGAGTGCATCAAATTTGATTAAAATCGAACTACTCCTTCTATAACCCGATTTTTTCGATTATCGATATTTATCGGGGGTACCTCGACACAAAACCTAGCTAAGAACTCTCGCAGACGCTTATAGTACAACTGTGTAAGTTTTCAAGAAAATCGATTCAGACGTTTCGGAGTCTATAGGTAAGGGACACTCACACACAGACACACACAGACACACAGACAAAGTTCCATTTATAAATAAGTTTAGATTTAGATTCTAATTCTCTAAATTTTAATTTCTTTAGCATCACGTTATGATTACTAGAATAATATAAAACTATTACCATTACGATTAAACTTAAATAGAAAAACTAACAATTATTCGTCAAGCGGAAATTCAACCCCAAATCTTTAAATTCCAAACTCCAATATCATACATCTAGAACGGTCAACGCGCAGCTCGGGTCAAATTTCAATTCTTTCACCAACGAATATTTTTGGATATCTAGGTTAAACAGCACGAAAAATGAATGCATGGTCATCAATAAAAAGGGCAGCTCAAAATGCCAAATACAGGTCGGAGATACCAGAATCAAGCAGGTACAAAAATTTAAATCCCTGGGAATAATTATAACAGAAGACGGAAAGTGCGACACAGAGATCCGAAGGCAAATTAGCATGGCGAAGGAAGCGTTCCAAAAGTTGAGTAAGGTATTAAGTAACAGGACAATTTCGCTAGAAACTAGGAAGAGAGTACTGGATTGCTACGTGATCTCAGTCCTTCAATATGGCAGTGAATGCTGGGCAATAATATAAAAAATGAAGGAAAAACGTGAAGTAACTGAAATATGGTTCTACAGAAGGATGCTGCGAATATCATGGATCGAGCATGT
Source organism: Ascarosepion bandense (assembly GCA_037127315.1). Lineage (NCBI taxonomy): Eukaryota > Metazoa > Mollusca > Cephalopoda > Sepiida > Sepiidae > Ascarosepion > Ascarosepion bandense. The sequence continues at coordinate 3,802,042 of JBBBDQ010002008.1, forward strand.
GAGCAATGACTTGGAAATGATGGAAACAAAAAGTAAATTAATACTGAGCATCAGGAAGAGACAGCTGAAGTTCCTGGGACACGCAATGAGGAAGGAGGGCCTGGAGAACCTGATACTAACAGGCCAGGTAGAGGGAAAAAGAGACAGGGGAAAGCAAAGGATAACATATTTGAAGGAACTAATCAGGTGGATGATGGAACGAGGGTTGTGTGGTGTAACAAGAGAAGGCCTGCTCAGAGCCACCAGGGATAGGGAAACGTGGAAAGCCATGATCGCCTACGTCCTGAAGGGACAGGGCACATAGAAGAAGAAGGTCAAAGACGTTGCCCAAAGCTAAAATCAAATACCTTAAGTTAAACCCCCTTTCCACTTATTCTGTTCTATTTTACCTTCTCTCTCTTTTCTTATTTTAATACTTATCCTTTCTTTTCCCCTTTCTTCATCCCACGTGACACAAATTTAAGACATTCACTGTTGTATGAATTTGGTTTGAACAGCGGCTGGGGCTGCGAAATAACTTATTATAAATAGATTCGTAAAAATATCTAACCCTGATTATAATACCCTGTTAAATTTAGCAATAAGTTTTAACATTGAATTCTCTTTGGAGTCTGTCTCTGTTGGAATTAAACTTACAAAACTTCAAGGATTCTACTTTATATATATATATATATATATATATATATATATATATATATATATATATATATATATATATAGAGTCATCCGCAGACAGATCTGTTTCGCTGTATCACAGCTCATCAGTACGGTTAGACATCCGATTGCTTTTTACCTAGGATTGAAACCCGACCGGACTGGCGTCAGTCACGATTCTACCTCTGAGCTATGGGCGCTCGGTAGAAGGAGGCAGACATTTTAGCGTGTATATTATTATCATACACACACCCAATAGCCAGAGTGCTCTAATTCCTTACTGAATTCATTATATATATATATATATATATATATATATATATATAACAACCACCTGTTGTTAACGACCGTCTTTCTCTGCACGAATGATTTGCTAATGTTAATTGACCATTAGTGAGCGACCACCTTTAGAACGCGACCAGCGACTAACATCAACGAGTGACAATCACTGATCAAGTGACTGCTTTAAAAAAAAATCCATTTTGGTCGTACACTGCGAACTTCTAAATCAGGAGAAACTAAATAAGTAAATCTATTTCATTTTGCTTTGATTTTGAAACATTTCCTCATTGTTTTTTTCTTCTAGTGTTGTAGCAAACTGTTATTTCTTATTGAAATGTACATTGCCCGAGTTCACCTCACTGTCAAACATCCGCTGTTTTGTACAACATGTATTGCCTTTGACATGTTCAAGGGATTTATCTCTGTACTGATTTGGATGAATTCAGGGATTGGGAAAATCACAATTATGTCTCATTCTCAAATGTCTATCTCTTTCGTTTCTTTATTTTTTGTGTATCTATCTACTCTATTTCTATCTGGGTATATCTATCTCTATCTCTCGTTTCTCTACCCCCAACCACGATCGCTGTCGGTTTTTTGTATGTTTTGTTTATTTTTTTCCATGTATTATCGCAGATTCTCTTTTGCTATCACTCACGTCTAAGAAAAAACTGAAACCAAATACTTATTTTAAGCCTACTTAATAAATATTTTTGTGAATAAATATTTTGGTCTCTTGTTGAACGTTGTAAATACGTTTTTTAAAATTTTAAAGTGAATTATGCTGGATAAATTTCTTTAAAGTTAGGCCATTTTCTTATGTTCTCATTTATTTATTACCAGATTACATGGTAAAATTCTAAGATGTACATTTTGATGAATGGAATATACGTTTCTGGAGTAAATAGGTGATGACTATGAGCCTTTAGTGAGCGACCACCTGTCGTATGCGACCAGTTTGTGATGGCTGTCGGGGTGATTCCATACAACAGGTTCCAATATATATATATATATATATATATATATATATATATATATATATATAGTATTATATATATATGAATAATTTATATAGACATCAAGAGTGTAAGGTAGATACGCTAAGATAAATACAAAGAGAGGTAGATATCAACAGGCTTATATAATGCGTATTTGGACAGCAATCTCTTTTTTATACACGTTTAGTTACAAGTGACAGACAAGGTATAATCATTAAGATTATTAAATAATTTATCCAGAAATGAGAGTTTGTTTTTTGGATAAGCTCATATGTGAAGCTACTTCCCTTGCTGGTTGCTAGGTCATGTAATTTTAAAATTATACAAAAAGAAACTTAATGGTAATACAATATCTGTCAATTTTAATTTTTTAACACACACACACACACACACACACACACACACACACACACACACACACATATATATATATATATATACTAGCAGTATAACCCGGCGTTGCTCGGGGGTAATGAAAGCTTTAAAACTAATCCATGGTCCTGGAGCTCAGACTCTTTGGACGTTGGCACGAAAGACTAAAAAGCAATAGTTGTTTCCAGTTAAAGCGAAACCGTAGACTGAAAGAAAAATGAATGGATCTAAGTCAAATTTTGATTTCCTAGTATCGATATCAATTAAGTTTTATTCGTCGTAAACTGAATTTTGAAGGCTAAATAATTCTCTGAATAAATGGCATGATGGCTGAGACTAAGAACTACAATTATACCTACTTAGAGCCAAACCTGAAGAAAAAACTAAAATAAAAGGGCTGAAAAAATACAGACATACAGGCAGATAAACAGACACACACACAAATATCTTGCTTTTTATATATAGAGATTATCGATTTTCTGCACTATTGTAAGAACTGCAACCTTGAAACTTCTTAATGTCGTTTCTTATGTCTTTGTCTTTGAGTGTATCAAATTTGATTAAAATCGGACCACTTCTTCTATAACCCGATTTTTTCGATTTTCGATTTTCGATATTTATCTGGGGTACCTCGACACAAACCCGAGCTAAGAACACTCGCACACGTTTATATTACGACTGTGTAAATTTTCAAGAAAATCGGTTCAACCGTTTCGGAGTCTATAGGTAACGGACACACACACACACACACACACACACACACACACACACACACACACACTGTTCCATTTATAAATAAGTTTAGATAGATAGATAGATAGATAGATAGATAGATAGATAGATAGATAGATAAGAAGAGATAGATAGATAGATAGATAGATAATGAAGAGATAGATAGATAGATAGATAGATAGATAGATAGATAGATAGATAGATAGATAGATAGATAGAAGTGATTAGAGTATCTTTGCTATAAAGAAAGATAGGAAAAGAGACTACACATTTTAGTTTGTGGAAAATGACTTATACTGTGCAAATTGTAGAAGCTTGATACCTTTTTGTTTCCTGATCATTTAGTATGTAAATTAAACCAAATAAAAATTATTCTTTTTTTTTCTTACAAATATAACAAAATAAATAAATAAATTGAAAGACGATCCGAAAACAATCGTATTTATTTTGGCGGAAATATGAATCAGATTCGTTTAAGATAATGAGTCTATTGGTGAAACCAAATTTTCATCAACAAAACGTTATTTTTCCACCATTGTCAATGCATCTTTGACAACGCTGGCGACAGAAGATATAGTTGATTCATAATGAACAATACGAATAGATGCTCAGAAAGTAATTACGCCTATTTATTTTCATTGGGACTGTAACATATATATGGAGCATCTTTAGATGAAACACATTTTCAGCAACAAAAAGCTATTTTTCCACCGAATCACTATCATAGATTATATATATTTGGGTACAGCGTTGAACGAGAGCTTGCCACGAGAGATTATCTAGAAAGAAATTAGGAAAATTAATGAAAAATGTGGAAAAATGCTTTTCGAATGTTTTTAAGAATTCATCAGACTAAAGCGATACTTACGTTGGTGAAAGTACACATGCGCACAAAGGAGAGGAGACGCCGAAATTTAAAACTTTGAGTAATTCGTATAGGACATTGTTTTTAAAGCTGCCATTAATTTTTCTAACATTTTTTGGCATTATTTACACTATTTACTTTGTTTCAGTGTTGTCCTCATCTTTACTGACGTATTCACGAAATATCAACCATCTGTCCGCCCATGGAATAATACTGTTATATATGGTCAAGCGCCCCTGATGTTCATCCCAGTGTTCTCGACAGGCTCAAAAGGAGAATCTTCAATATGATAGGTCCCGACCTGGCAGCTCGACTCCAGCCATTTTCTCACCTGCGAGATGTGGCTTTCCTCTGTCTATTCTACAAATATTTTCATGCCTTCTCCTCCGACGAACTTAAGTCACTGGTGCCCCCTCCACAAGAATTTACTTGTGCAACCAGACTGGCAACAAGGTACCACCCATTTACAGTTAGATCAACCAAATGCAGCCGACAATTCTACTCCACAGCTTCTTTTCTCGCACTTCCCGCCTGTGGAACTCCCTTCCATATAAGTGCTTTCTTGACGGCAACAACCTCCAGAAATTTAAATGCAATGTCAATACCCATCTCTTACCCACTTGACTCCAGTTCTTTCTACATTACCCTGTATATCTTTTCCTTTCTCTTTACCTTCGCAACTGTCTTCACACTTGTGTTCCCATCCTTCTCTTTGCCCTTTCTCTGACAACCCCTGTAACTGGTTCTTCTTTCTCTTCACTCTTTTCTCGCCTAAACTTTTACTTTTATGTCGCCCCTTGCGCATCAGTGACGGTACCGCCTTGCTTGGGGTTAAACGATTAAGAAAAAATAAAATCGGTCGATGTATGCCTTTATTTTGTTCACCGGTGTAGATTGTTGGTGCAGTGGATAAAAAATTTGTTGGAAACAGTGACTTGATCCAAAGAGTTGTAAGCTCAATACCTGGCTACAGCAGAGGTGCACAGCAATGTAAGAGAGTTGAATTAAAGGGAGATAACTAATAGTGATGCATCTAAAAGACTAATGGAACTAGAACAATTTACATCCATGAATGGAAGAAACGGTTCAGTTTGAAATTCCAGTTACAAGTAGAAGGGTCAAACGTACAACGTCGTGAATATGGCAACAAAAATGAGGACTATATATAAATATATATATATATATATATATATATATATATGTGTGTGTGTGTGTGTGTGTGTGTGTGTGTGTGTGTGTGTGTAGTCATCCGCAGACAGATCTGTTTCCATGTATCACAGCTCATCAGTACGGTTAGACTCCGATTGCTTTTTAACCCAGGATTGAAACCCGACCAAATTGGGGTCAGTCGGTGATTCTACTGCTGGGCTATTGGCGCTCGGTGGAAGGAGGCAGACGTTTTAGCGTGTATATTATCATTATACACGTCCAATAACTGAGAGTGTTCTGATTCATTGCTGAATGAGCGATGCGTACGTGCTAAAGTAGCTACTGTTTTTAAAAGTTATACCATTCTTCCAGAGTGCTCAATCACGGTGTGAGAGCGTAAATGAGAGCGTATATATATATGAGAGTCTTGATAAATGCCTCGGGAGACGGCAATTTTAAGTTTTGCTTTTGTCTTTATTCACATTGCCTTCCTACATATATACCCTATCTGGAAAAAAAATTGACACATATTTACAAATAAATACTTGTTCACCTGTTTATTTGGTTCTTTTTTGTGCGCTCATCTATCATCATAAGCATCCACATCCACACACACACACACACACACACACACACACACACACACACACACACACACATATATATATATATTTTTTTTTTTAATATATATATATTAACATGCCCTGTGGACATAGAAGAAGGCAAAGGTGTATCATTTCCATATAATGGGAGGATAACTCTCTAAGAGAGCACTAAACATATATGCATATAAATACATATAGAGCAGATATATGAAAAATTAAGACAGACGCGTTATTTCATGGTAATTCGGGAGTATAGGCCTATTCCAAGTGAGCCATCTTCAGCTTCCGTCTTTATTCAACGAAGGATTCTACATGAATGGGATTCACAAAAACCCAACCCGGCGAATAAGAAAATAATATATATATATATATATATATATATCAGCATGCCTTGTGGGCATTGAAGAATCCAAAGGAGAATCCTTTACATATAATGGTAGGATAACTCTCTAAGAGAGCACTAAACATATATGCATATTAATACATATAGAGCAAATATAAGAAAAATTAAGGCAGACACGTTATTTCATGGTAATTCGGGAGTATAGGCCTATTTCAGGCGAGCCATCTTCAGCTTCCGTCTTTATTCAACGAAGGATTCTACATGAATGGGATTCACAAAAACCCGGCGAATAAAAAAGTAAAAAATAAAATAAAAACTTATAAGATGATAAGAATATAAATGTCGCTCCCCTAAAAAAGAAAATAAGAACAATATATTTCAAAGTTGTGTATTCGGGCAGCAATCTCTCTTTTATGTAAGTTCCATTAAAAATGACAGGCAAGGTATTATGTTTATGTTTTTCTTATGTACTTTTCATCTGATCTGATGATATTTTTTCTTTTCAGGCCATAAATTATATAAAAATTGAACAAATGTTTTGTGTTCCCGAGCGCTCTCTTTTAGCCATTATCTTCGATGAATTTTATTTTACGTGTAACTGAATTTGTGTAAGGTTTATGCGTCAGTGTAAAGTAATGTGTTTGATGATTTATATTACGAAAATAGTAAGCCAATTGTAGATAATATTATTAAGTGTTGGATATATATATATATATATATATATATATATTGTATACTGATGAGCTGTGATACAGCGAAACAGATCTGTCTGCGGATGACTATATATATATATATATATGGAATGATTTGTTTGAACATTATTTTTGATTGATACTGGTATTTAAGTAGATATTCTGTTTATAATCAAACAGTATTATATATTTATTTTTACCGGCGTGATTATTTATATAAATTATTGTTACGAAAATGTGTGTCATTCGGCAGGATTTCACATAGGATAGGGGTCGCAGGTTCGAATCCTGCCGAATGACATACATTTTCGTAACAAAAATGTATTGTAAATAATCTGAACGTAGAAATAAATATATATTACTGTTTGATTATAAACAGGATATCTACTTAAATACGAGTATCGATCATAAATAATGTTCAAATAAATAATTTCAAATTGTCGGTTGTTTAAAGACCATTTCGTTAATCTTTGTTAATTTCCGTAATAATAATAATAATAATAATAATAATAATAATAATAATAATAATAATAATTGTCCAATATAGCTTTAACATCTTAAACTGGACTCTAAACGACATCAGGCGAATGGATGCAAAAACAAGAAAGCTTCTTTCTAAGCATAAGATGCATCATCCAAAGGCTGATGTAGACCGTCTATACATACCCCGTAAAGAAGGTGAAAGAGGTCTTATTCAGCTGGAATTGTCATACAAGACAACAACTATTGGCTTACTAACATACATAGAAACAACAAAGGATTGGATGATACAATTAGTAAAGCAACATGAAGAAAGAAAGAAAAAATATTCAATAATAAAAGAAGGCAGTAAATACAAACAAGATTTACAGTTAGTAGATTCTGTAGAAAAGCAAAACAGAAGCCAAGAACCAACTATTGCGGCAAAAAATATGAAAATGAAAGCCAAAAATAAAGCTCTTGAACAGATGAAACAGCGCTGGCAAGACAAACCTCTGCATGGCCAATATCCAGAACGTGCCAATAAATCCAATGTTGACAAAGTTAATACTCATCGATGGTTACGTGCATCTGGATTAAAGTCTGAAACTGAAGGCTTTATTCTTGCAGCACAAGACCAAAGTCTTTTCACTAGAAACTTTCAGGCAAATATTATGCATAATAATATGGATCCAAAATGCAGGTTTTGTGATAAACACCAAGAAACAATAGACCACCTAATCTCAGGCTGTTCTGTGCTTGCCCCAAATGAATATAAAAATCGCCACGATAGAGTTGGGCAATATTTACATTGGGCAATGTGCAAACATTATGGAAAAGCTGTAAACAAACACTGGTATGAACATCACCCAGCACCGGTTACAGAAATAGAAGATGTAACCATTCTATGGGATTACACCATCTACACAGACAGAAAAATTGAAGCAAACAGGCCAGACATTATTGTTAAAAACCAGAAGGAGAAAACTTGTCTATTAATTGATATGGCTTGTCCAGCGGATTGTAACATAGCAATCAAGGAATTTGAAAAACTGTCAAAATATAAAGACCTGGAAATTGAAATAGAAAAAATGTGGAAATTGAAAACAAGAGTTGTGCCAGTGATAGTAGGTGCACTTGGAATGATAAAAAATGGAACAAAACAACACATTGAAAGAATCCCTGGAAACCCCAGCTTAAGAGATATACAAAAAATTGTCTTATTAAGTACAGCCCACACACTAATGAAAACTTTATCTATGTAATGCTGGGGATGATAGGGAAGATAGAAAAACATGAAATGGAGCCATAACAACACGTCACTACCTGCCTTAGGTCTCCCCGCAGACTTGGTTGGTAGTGAGACCAAAGCAGAAATCGAAATATGATGAAAAATGACATAATAATAATAATATATATGTAAGTATTCAAATACGTATCTAAGCATATGTGCGTTGGTTTCTTTCTTTCTCTCTCTCTCTCTCTCTCTCTCTCTCACACACACACACACACAATCACAAAAACACACACAAACACACGCACTAACCTTCTCTCTCTCTCTCGCTCTCTTTCTCTCTCTATCTGTATTTGCTATATTATTTCCAATGATTCATGATGCCTTTAGCTGCAATATATGAATATTTAGCCCTGCTTGGCTGCCGGTCAATCGATAAGTTGAATGATGCATACTTCAATCACTAGTAGAAAGCAGGAATTTTTCTTTGCCTTTCAGGAAAACTTTTAACTTGCATCATTTTTATTCTGCAATTGATTTCCATTCTCTACCATTTTTTATTACTTACATTTCCAGAGTTAATCAATTTTTTTTTATCTCACGACGTGTGCGTTTTGAAAAACAAAAGTAAATGAAGACAGACCATATTCACTGCCATCTACGTTGTAAGTTATGCGAATGTCGATATGCAATTGCACATCCTATCTATCTATCTATCTATCTATCTATCTATCTATCTATCTATCTATCTATCTATCTATCTATCATCTATCTATCTATCTATCTATCTATCTATCTATCTATCTATCTCAATCTATCTATCTATCTATCTATCTATCTATCTATCTATCTATCTATCTATTTTTTTCTATCTATCTATCTATCTATCTATCTATCTATCTATCTATCTCATATAAAAACCATCCATCTACATTCAGTTTAGTGTGACAAACAATTATCATAGTAGGACAGGATCAAACCCTTTGCACTAATGATATTTTTATAATCATTTCATTCTAAGCAAAGCAGGACCTTATATATATTAGATAATGGTATATATATTTTATATAAAGAACAGTATTCGGGAAATAGTGTTATAAGTCTTAAAATATTACTCGCGACGCGTTTCATCCTTCATTTAGGACTTCATTGGAACAAACTTGTTATGTTGCTATGCACGACAGTTTGTTTTTTGAGGAAGGGGTTCAGAGGTTCTGTTAATTGTTTTATTTTAAACAATATATGGGACTTTTATTTCGCTTTGAATATAAAATAATTATGGTATTGGAGAAGTTTGAAATTGTTTTCAATATATATCTACTCTTCGTGTAAATAATCTGAGCTGCATATTCTTTGTGCTCTTAGGTAAAATTCAATGATCATACCGGATTTTATTTGTTGTTCTGATGGAAATATAAATTTATTAGGTCTTTTGTGTTGTTTGATTCTCTGTGGAACAGTTTTTAACTGTTGTTAATGCGGTCTTTCTTGATATATACAAAGGGTAACGAACCGTGTTCTTCTATTTCATCTTTTGAAAACCAAGTGAAACAAAAAAATATGTTATCTTACCAATTAACATGATCACAGATACAATAAAAAAGAATTTAAACTCAACATAAAATGTGTTACTACCACATTAAAAATAATAAAAAACTTAGTCAATACTAGAGAAAACAACAAATTAAAACCTAAAAGAAGATTTTATTCCATCACCTGTAATAATTGTTACAAAACTACATAAGAAAAACCTCAAGGAGTCTAAATAAAAATTCTGTTAACCCAAAAGTCTGGGATACCTATTAACAAAAATGATGGAAAGAAAAAGAAAAGGACTCTAAGTGAATCCTACTAGTTCTGATAAAAAAACAAAAAACAAAATAAAATTCTCAGCACACTTCATGCGTAGTCGTACCAACATAAATTTAGTCCGATGAAGTCATGAAGGATGAAACGAGTCACAAGTAATTTCTTTCCTCTTGTCATACAATTTTCCTTATATATATATATATATATATATATATATATATTGTAAAAAAGTGACATAACATGTAGATTTTAAACCCACTGTTCAAGCATTTACTTTTAGGAAAAATGCTTGATACAGTTAGAGCTTTATATTGTAATAGTTGCTACAATGGTTTATAAAAGCATAGTATCACTATACAAAAATCTTCATGTTTCGGAGCACAAGTGGAACTGAAAATAAATGTTGGAAAAGATATATATATATATATATATATATATATATATATATATATATATATATATATATATAAGTATCTGTTAGTATAAAAATGAATGTGTATATGCATGTATTTCCGTGTATCTTTTATATGTCGTGTCCTTTCAGGATGTGCCTATCATGGCTCTCACAAAATTCTGTCTTTTGTAGCTCATAGCTAATTTTTTCTTTTTGTTATCTCGCCTAATCTCTGTTCTGCCAAAGATTTACACAAGCTCGCTTTGTAGGTTATGTCATAGAAAATTCACTTTACTTTTGCTGATGCTAAGTATACATGAATAATAATACCTATAAAGTGGTAAAAGAATTCTTTACGAGTCAACGGCCAGTTAACTAGAGGTGGTGTCTCGATAAAATCACCATGGAGAAAACAACGAGAACCACTACATTGTGTATCCCAAGAACATTAATGACGTTCATTTTCGTATTTGTGTGCATGTTTACTTAGACATGTGTACGTAATAAATTGTTCACAATTTCTGTTCGAATCTTTGGGATGAGGAGTTATATTTATTTACATGATTGATATGATTTTGCTCTCATCTTTCTGATTGTTATTACGGGATAAAAATAGGGGGATGAAAGCGTTGACTCGTGGATTTGGTATTTATTTATGGTAATACCTTTATCTATCAACAATTTATTGTTGTTTTTTATATAAGTTTTGTGTCTAGTAATAAATTTTTCTTTTCGAGTATCAAGATTCATTCGGATTTGTTTTTAAGGGCAGGGTCCCCAAGTCCTACCCTTGTTATTTAACCCATAACTAGAGGGAACAGACGGATTAATACCTTTCCCAAGGGTAACAGTGCTTAAGTGAATGCAGGGTATTCAACTGGAATTCGAATTCGGCTCACCGATTTCTCTTTCCGAGTCGATATCCATTGCACCACAACGCACATCTGTCACTAAACGCTTACAGCACCTGGTATTCCCAAGTGGTCACCCATCTAAGTACTGACCACATTGATTATTAAAAAAAAATAAATAAATGCGATTTCAAACGTTTTCTATATTATTTACATATTTCGGACGGTTGTCCTCATTTTTATTGCCATGTTTACGACATTTCGGCCGTTGTACGCCCCCGCCGTCTTCCGGTGCTTGAAATTTCGAATTGAACCTTTCATTTTCATCACCAGGGTAAATGGTTCTCGTTCAATGTGTGATGACCATCCAGATGCCAAATAGTTATCTCTTTTTAACTCAACTCTCTAAGTTATTTGTACACCACTGCCATAGCCAGGTATTGAACTCCCAACTCTTAAAACCTAAGGTTTCGATTTTTTACCAAAGCTAGCTTCTGAAGAAGACCGTAGCGTACAACGGTCGAAACGTTGCAAACATGGCAATGAAGATGAGGACAACAGTCCGAACAATGTAAATAATGTAAATATTACCTCATATTAGAAGCATATATAAATGCTGTATTTTTGGTTCTTCTTTTATCGTTCTTTCTTGGTAATAATGTTTTTCTCTAACACTCAGCAAGAAATTTACAAAATGATATGCTCTCGTCTTGAACATGAACAGAGAAAAGATGCGTTTACTTTTTTGTATGAGCTGAAGTTTGGTCATAATTTTTCTTAAAATGTAGTCAAGATTAACATCATATGGAGTGAAGGACCCATTTTGTAATCGGCGAATATGGCGTGGGTTCCTGAATACGAGTGTTAAAAACAAGGCGGTTGAGAAAGTCCATATGCAATTGAAAATCAACCTCTGAAAAAACCACTGGAATAAAACCAGCGTCAGAATATCAGTGAAATATTTCCAATATTGGTTATAAGCATTTCAAAAATATCAGACTATCTCAAGAAAATTGTATGGTAAAAAACACGATAAATGGATTCCGCGTAAACTAAGTGAAAGTCAGTCTTTGACTTTTTAAAGGCAGTTCAATGCTGAAACTTTGAAATTTTAATGATCCATTTCTTTATAGAATAATGACGTAATGAAAAATAGATCCTTTATGAGAATAATAAAGAACAAACCCAAGAGTCACCAAGACGAATCGTCCCAAAGACTTTCTTAATCGATGAGGAAAAATGAAGAATCATGAGAATTATAAACGATCTGCTCAAGAGTTTCACCATGACGAATCGCTGAAAACACTTTCTTGATTAATGACGAGAAATGGACTTTTTATGAGAATTATATTTGATTGTCAGAAGAGCTTCACCATGACAAATCACCCAACCAACTTTCTTAATTGATGATGAAAAACGAAACTTTTATGTGAATCATAAACGATCGACTCAATAGATTCTCCATGACGAATCACCCAAAACACTTTCTTCATCGATAATAAGAAAGGAATCTTTAATGAGAATAACAAACGATCGGTTCAAAAGTTTCACTATGACGAATCACCTAAAACACTTTCTGGATTGATTATAAGAAATGGATCCTTTGTTAGAATCATAAATGATCGGCTCAATAGCTTCAACATGACAAATTACCAAAAACATTTACTTGATCAATTATGAGAAATGGATCCTTTATGAGAATCACAAACTACCAACTAAATATCTTCACTATGACGAATGACCTAAAACTCTTTCTTCATTGATGATTAAAAAATGGATCCTTTTTGAGTGTCATAAATGATCGTCTCAAGAGCTTTCCCATTATGAAACACCCAAAAAAATTTTTTGATTGATGATGAAAAATGAATCCTTTATCTGAATAATAAAGAAACGGCTCAAGAGTTTCATCATGACGAAATATCCGAAACATATTCTTGATTGAGGATAAGAAATGGATCCTTGATTAGAATAATAAATGATTGTGTCAAGAGCTTCATCATGACGAAGCAGCCAAAGTACTTTCTTGATTGATGATAAGAAATAGATAATTTATGAGAATAATAAATGATCGGCTCAATAGCTTTATTAGGACAAATCACCCAAAACACTTTCTTAATTGATGATGAGAAATGGGGCCTTTATGAGAATCATAAACGATCCGCTCAAGAGATTCACCATGACGAATCCCCCCAAAACGTTCTTGATCGATGATGTAAAATGGATCCTTCATGAGTATAATAAGCGGTTGTTTCAAGAACTTCATATGACAAATCACCCAAAACATTTTTCGGTCAATGATAAGAAATAGATCCGGTATGAAAATAGTAACCGATTGCCTCAAGAAATTCAGCATGAAGAATCACTCTAAACATTTTCATGATCGATGATGAGAAATGAATCATTTATGAAAATCATAAATGATCGGTTTAAGAATTTCAACATAACGAATCATCCAAAACACTTTTTTTAAAATTTATGATGAGAAATGGATCCTTTCTGAAAATCATAAACGATCAGGTCAAAACCTTCATCATGACAAATCACCCAAAACACTTTTTGATCGTTAATGAGAAATGAATAATTTATGGAAATGATAAATGATCGGCTCAAGAGCTTCATCATGGCGAATCACCCAAAACACATTCTGGGTTGTTGATGAGAAATATATCTGTTTATGGGAATATTAAACGATCGGCTAAATAGCTTCACTATGATAAATAAACCAAAACACTTTTTTTGATTTATAATGAGAAATGGATTCTTTAGGAGACTTATAAATGAGTAACTCAAGAGCTTCACAATGACGAATAACCCAAAACGCTTTTTTCAATGATGATGAGAAATGGATCCTTGATGAGATTCACAAATGATCAGCTCAAGAGCCTCACCATGACGAATCACCCAAACATTTTCTTGATTGATGATTAGAAATGGATTCTATATGAGACTATCGGGTCACGTGCTTCAACAGGAGGAATCAGCCAAAGCACTTTCTTGATTGATTATGAGAAATATATCTTTTATGAGAATAATAAATGATCGGTTCAATAGTTTTACCATCACGAATCACCCAAAAAACTTTTCTTGATTTATTATAAGAAATAGATCTTTTATGAGAATCATAAACGATCGGTTCAAGAGCTTCACCATGAAGAATTACCCAAAACACTTTCTTGATCGATGATGTGAAATGGATCCTTCACGAGAATAATAAACGATCGGTGCAAGAGTTTCACTACGACAGATCACCGAAAACACATTCACAATCGATGATGAGAAATCAATTCTTTATGAAGATCATAAACTATCGGCTTTAGAGCTTCATTGTGACGAATCACCCATAACACTTTCTTGATTGATGATGAGAAATGGATCCTTTATAAAAATAATAGGTGATTGGTTCAAGCAATTAACATGACGAATCACCCAAAACATTTTCTTAATCAATGATGAGAAATGGAACTTTTATGAGAATCATAAATGATCGGCACAACAAATTCAACATGAAGAATCGCCCAAAACACATTCCTGATTTATGATGAGAAATGGATAATTTCTGAGAATCATAAACGGTCGGTTCAAAAGCTTCACCATAATAAATAACCCCAAACACTTTTTTGATCCATGATGAGAAATGAATACTTTATGAGATTCACCATGATGAATCACACAAAATACTTTCTTCATCGATAATGAATAATGAATTCTTTATGAGAATCATAAATGATCATCTCGTGTGCATTACTATGACAATTCACCGAAAACATTTTCTTGAACAATGATGATAAATAGACCCTTTTTTAGAACCATAAACGATCAACACAAGAGCGTCACTATGACGAATCACCCAAAACACTTTTGTTCGATGATGTGAAATGAATCATGCATGAGAATAACAAATGATTGGCTCAAGAGCTTTACCAAGATGAATTACACAAAACCCTTTATCGATGATGAATAATGGATCTTTTATAAGAATCATGAACGATGAACTAAAGAGCTTCACCCTGAGAAATTCCCCAAAACATTCGAAAACCGAAATTACACCTACAGAAGATTATGGTAGTCCGCGATTGGCATTATATATTGCAACTTTCGGAAATTGAACCAAAGTCGATGCTTATTCTTAGAAGCTGGTTTTAAGGAGCGTTAAACCACCTCTTAATGACTATTGTTCCCAGGTATACGTTGACCCGGGTTGGTAGCAACTGAAAAGAGAGTAGATCTCCAAACAAAACACTATGAATGTATAAAAAACATATCCATAGTAAAAATTGCTACCAACACATGGCTATAGCAAAACTTACCAGCAGTACATATTTATAAAAATGATTACTATGAACACATATTTATAGTAAAAATTACCAACAATACAAATTTATAGAAAACATTACCTACATTGCATATTTATAGTAAAAAATTACCAACAAAACATATTCATAGAAAAGAAAACTACCATATTTATAGTAAAAATTACCAACAATACAAATTTATAGAAAACATTACCTACATTGCATATTTATAGTAAAAAATTACCAACAAAACATATTCATAGAAAAGAAAACTACCATTATATTTTTATAGTCTAATTATTAACATTACATAATTATATTAAAAATTCCCAGTAATATATATTCATAGTAAAAATTACTACTTATACAGTTTATCTGCAGTTGAAGACGTGCAACTGCATATGTAATATTCCGATTTTGGCAAAAACAAAACATAAAAGTTGATACACCACAAAACAAAATCAACCAGCCAACCAACATGACAGAACTTTTTCATGATATTGATCCATATAAAACCTTAAAATTTCTTAAAAATCAAACAGAGTTCTAAAATATAACTTTAATAAAGCCACAGCATAAAACACATATGATTGCCTCTAGTAATTATTTTCCCAAAAATGTTTATTTTAGTCGGTCTCATCTCATGTAAAGACATTAAGACATACGGGACTAAAGAATGCTGATTTTTTAAAGCGACGCTTAAATTTGACCCAAGTCAGAAAGTACGGGGTACCCAGTAGGATCAAAGTTACTCAGTTCAGTGGGATACGTGATACACGCTTTGGGCGATCATGTCTCAAAAGAGACATGTCTGATTGGGAAGAAGATTATCCAGCAGTAAGTTTCCATTCCTTTCTGCGGTAGATTTGTTGCCAGCCAAGGCTATAGAACCCAATCTTCCCTATTATTTAACCAATAACTAGAGGGAAGAGACGGATTAATGCCTTTCCCAAGGTTATTTGCGTGTAAGAGAATACAAGGAAATAAACTGGAATTCGAACTCGGCTCCCTGATTTGTTGTTTCGAGTCGATATCCACCGCACCACAACGCACATCCTTCGAAGTTACTACTCAGTTGTAATAGGCTTTAACAAGACGAGCTTGTTGACCATTACACCCTGCTGAGGTGCACTGCGGCTATAGAATGTGGAAGAATTAGAAACGTAAGCATTAATATTCAGCTGGAAGAGGAAAGAATACTCGTAGGACAGTAGATAGCGATTAACATTGCATTTAAATGTTTGCAGATTAAAGTTAGCTGGAAAGCATTAATCGAGAAAGGAAACTGTTAGCGTAGAAGTTACAAGCATGTCAACCGTCAAATGATGAGACATCGACACCAGTCTGGTAATGAGCTTAAACTAAAAATGTCTAGGTATTGACAAATGTTTATACAAAATGGTGAATATACTGCATTCTGATATGTTCAACCCCTCTGCTATCTCAAGCAACTTCAATTTACGATCGGCCAAAATGAGTTTGTGAATTTCGGAATAACTGCCAATTTTGAGCGACCTGAGCATTCAGCATCTGTACGACCGCGTTTAAAGTCAGCATACCACCTCTTAACCGTTGTTTCCGACGGAGCAGAGTCTGAATAACCCTTAACAACCCATTGCTTTGCTTCAACAGTATTTTTCCCATCAGAAAGCAATGCTTTATCAACACCCGAAATTCATATTTTTCCAATGTTTTTAAAATTTTCAATAGTAGCTTCACTCAATAATTGTAATTTGTAAACTAATAATCTGATTAGGCCAAAATTTTGTCATGTGCCATTTGAAGGTTAGTACTGTATAAAGATTATGGATTTTTATTCGTGGTGCTATCTATATGTCAGGCTCAGGACTTATTGAGTGATGTGTTATTATTTTGCAAAGACATGAATAAAATGTCTTGTGAATATGGTAGGGGAGGTAACACATGCAAGCCAACCTGCAACAATCTTTGCCGGGTCGCTAAAGTAAAATGATCTCTGGCAATTTTCTGATGGAAAACAACTTTCTTGTCCGCCAATTTTGGGTGTTTTACTAGAATTGCTGCCTTTAATTTCTACGGTTGCGAGAAGTCATTTTCAGAATCAATCGACTGGTTATTTGGCAGAAGCTCTGTTGTGGACTTATTTTCACAGTGGAGGTTAGTATTTGTGCTAAAGTCGGTCCTAATGGGTTCGACGAACAAAACGTTAGGCACTTGATATAATATGTATTACGCAGTGTAATATTACTAGGTTGCTGACTACTTTCGTATTCGACTAACTGTCGACTACTATCGTCCAACATCCACTGACTCTCGTTCCTCTTACTACTCCAACATAAATTTGGTGGGAGATTCTATTCATTATAGAATAGGTGTGTTTCTCATAACAAGCTCATAGTACAGGATTCCTTTCCAGTCCCACCAGATGCACAGCATGATTTTCTTAGAATGAAGAACTGCTTTTGAGGTGGCTAAAATTTAAGCATGTCACTTCCTTACCCCAGGATCTTTTTCGCTGAATATTGTTGTAAACGATCTATTTCGCATAACCCGTCAAGGTTTGTTTAAATTGTGCACTTTCATTGAGTTTATACATTTACGGATAGAAATGTGATCCCAAATATTCTTTTCACTCAGATCATGTGGTACCCAAACATCGTAACGATTTAAGTACCCAAGTTTCACCACGTGCTCATAGAAGGTTGATTTTGAAAAATGTAGTATTTCTGCCAATTCCCGCGTTGTGTAATACGGGTTATTCTCAATCGATTTTCAATATTTGGTCGTTATCTATAGTGAGCCTGAGCATTCTTTATCAATAAGGATACAATTATTAACTCTAAACTTAGCAAACCACTATCATACCATTCTGTCAGTTAAAATACATTCATCGTGTACAGAACATATCTTTTTCATGCGTGAGAGACTTTTTGCCTTTACAGTAATAAAAAAGGTATCAAGTGTCTAAAATGGACCTTATAATCTTCTATTTTTATGGAGAGGGAAGATTGACACGAATTAAGTAATTTTATGATTTTTTCTTAAGAGATAGTTTGAAGTATGTTCTGACCGGAAATGTAAGCATGTTATATCTGTCGATACATCTGACGTGTTCTAACGTGTTGGAACATGAACGAATCGGCAGGAACTTTTCGGCAAACCCAATAGAAATAATGTTCGCTTTAAGTACACTTCGCCGAGAGCGTTTTATAAAGATCCAGTTGATTATAATGCGTCAGTTTTATAAAAAGTCAGACTCCGGTAATTTTCTTCTCTCGGATAACAGAAATATGGCTTTTCGATTTATTTACTCAAATTATAGAAAGAGTGCAGTTAAGATAAGCAGGCGAAACTACGATATAAGCAGCTACGTTGTTCTTTGATTTCGATCGTTGTTTATTTTCAGTTTTCGAAGGCAGTCTATTATCCGACCGGTGTTTAGACTAAAGCCCTGAAGAAACAAATGTTGCTTGTTATATAGCTATTTATCTGGTGGATGGGAATTCGAGAGAAATGTACGCAGAAACGAACAAAATAAAGTTGATATCCTGCAAAATAACCATTGCATAATAGGCGTTTGTAAGCTTGGGTTTTAGTGAAGTTTTTACGTAATGAGAATGCGTTGCAAAAGAGAATCCAAGAGGCAAGGCTTAGGTCTGACGCTATAGGGACTGGTTAATGTTTTTTTGATTCGGCCATATGTTAGACTTAACCGAACTCCCTACAGCTTACAGGATTTATGTATAATTATCATCATCAGAGTCTACGGTTATATCGTGTTGAATGCAGCGGTTCCCGTCCGATCACCGAAGTTAAGCAACTTTGAGCCTGCTCACTACTTAATGGGTAACCATTTGGGAATACCAGGTGCTGTAAACGAAAGGACCAAGAATGGTCCACCGGTCATCCAGGTTTGGGGGTTTGGAGGTTGGGTACAGAGCTAACAACCTTGCCCCATAAAAAACAGTTTGTTACAGAAACAGCAACAAAAAGTATCTGCCCTATGCACCATTGGGTGTGATAGATAAATGATGATGATGATCATCAGAATTATCAGTTTGGTTGTCGGCAGGATGGAATGTGTGGAAGAAGAAAATATACATTTCGAATGTTAAAATAGAGATTCATTATAAGGAAAGACTAACACAAGTTGTAGAAGTTAATGTTCAATTAGAAACATTATTAAGAAGTTAAGGATAGAGTTCGTGTTCAATGATAAAGTTATGGATATCAAGACTTGTAGAAAATGTTCGTAGTAGTAATTGTTGAAAGAATATATGCGTTCGTACGTATGTCTGTATTCAGTAGGAATGTCTTTAGATGGAAAAGTAGAAGTAAAAGGAATCAGCAGAAGGAAAGAGAAAGAAGACAAATGTCCGGGTCAGCTAGAAGCTTCTCTCGTTACATTTTAGCTTGTCGTCTTTGCTGCTTCCATCCTCTGACTGATTCGCTGACGCTGATCAGAGTCGCGAAGTCTTGCAAGTCGTTCCCATTGGTCAAACATCAATTTAACACCTACTTGCGAATTCTGGGTTCGACTTTTAATTGAAGCACAGTCTATCCTTTTTCTATTTGGAAAACCAGGATCTCACACGTCATTGTGAATTTTGGTAAAAGTGAAGAAGAAGGTTGATTTTAATTAATTTCTTATCCTCTACAGGTCTGCTTACTTGTAAAGTTTTTCTTTTCTCGTCTTTTCTCGTTTTTACTCGTCTAATTTATACGAATCTAAAAATTCACTCTCGCATGTTTTGGTTATACTCTTAATTTTCTTTTAATATTTTGTTTCTGCTTTGAAGCTGAGCTTCGTCAGAATGAATCACCCTTCCCAAAGAAAAGGAACGGAAAGACTATATTAAATCCATTGCTAAGTCAGCTGCTAAGAAAGTCGGTTCACTGTGTGCCAGACGATGTTTCAACCCGGAATCTTACATATTTCTAAATCTAGCATTCATCTATGCTTAGAATATCGCTTTCACATATATCCACGTGCCATTTATCTTTAGTTCTTTGATAAGATCCAAAGAAGAATCATCAATATTGTTGGTCCTGATCTGGCTGCTCGGCTTTAGTCGCTAACCCACACCGTAAGGTTACCTATCTGTACATTTTTTTAATAAATATTTTCATGGTAATTGTTCAGTTGAGGTCTTCGATTTGTTACATATACCTTTTGAATTTAAGCGCAGTACTAGACTGGTGATGTTCGTTGTGGTGCAGTGGATATCGGCTCGGAACGAGAAATCGGGGAGCCGAGTTCGAATTCCAGTTGAATTCATGGCATTCACTTTCGCACAAATACCCTTGGGAAAGGTATTAATCCGTCTATTCCTTCCAGTTATGGGTTAAATAACAGGACGGATTGGGTTCTATAGCCTTGGCTGGCAACCAGTCTACAGCAGAAAGCAATGGCAACCTACTACGGGATAATCATCTGCCCAGTCAGTCATGTCTCTTTAGAGACATGATCGCCCAATCGTGTTTCACGTATGGCACTTAACTGACTAACTGACTAGACTGGTGTCGAGATGTCATCAATTTACTGTTGAGCTGGCTAAATATAACGGTACCCTCTATGCTAACAGTTTATTTTCTCGCACTTCTCACTTTAAATGCAATGTTAATCGTTATTTACTCTCCTTCTGATTACTCTTTTCTCTTTCTTCTCACCATTAATATTTCTGCTCCTAATTTTTCTACAATCATTAACGTCTTCCGTATTGTTTCGGGTAATACCGATTAAACAAGAACATTACGAATATTTACTACATTCTAACGAATATCTCCGTTAAGATGAAGAGCAAATTTTTTAATTAAATGAAATTACACTAGATAATTGATACTTATATAACATTTTATTTTCGTAAAAAATAAAAATGGTAAGATTAGAATTTCATTTATGCTTTAAATTTCTCTGTATATCTGTAAAACCTCTGCCCAACTGACTATTTTATACAGTTTTCTGTTACGGATATTCTATTCTTAGCTATGTAAATAAATGTTTAGGTCGCACCCTTTTACAGTGAAACAGATAAAATGTAACCGCAATTTCTACTCTAACAGCTTCTTTTCTCGCACTTCCCGCCTGTGGAATTCCCTTCCATATACTTGCTTCACCGACAGCTACACTCTCCAGGAATTTAAATGTAAGGTCAACAGATATCTATCACACGAACTCGCATTCATTCCCTTAAACACTCTACCCATCTACCCAACCCCCATCCTCGGTATCCTCATCCGTCTATCACCCTCCTTCTGACATTTCCTATAACTAACCATTCTTTCTCATCACTTTCCCCTATGTAACCCCCTGTGCAATAGTAGCAGTGGAATTCCTTGCTTGGGGAGAAATGATTAAAAAAAAAAAATCCTACCGCTTATAACATCGATATAAACATGCTTCAATTTTGCTATCAGTAATTTAAAGAAAATAAATATAATGAAGTAGTTTTCTTCTTCTGTGCACGGTGTCTCTTTAAAACGTGAGCGGTTAATGATCCTCACAACTTCCTTTTATAACTTTTATTAAGTCTTGACGTTTATCTATTTTTCAGTCACTGTTCTTCCAGACATTTTTGTAAAGTTTGCACAATATTGTTAGGAAAGTTACTCACTGTTTCTCTGTCATTTTTTCCTTCTATATATGTTGTGGAACTTCGTCGCCAGTTTGTGAAGTCATTAGGCGAAAATTCGCCGCAAAGTTGTAGTGACCGGTTTGGCCGGAAGTAAGACACGGAACACAGAAGGTAGATTTAAAACAGTGTCTTAGTATAACCAGAATATAAATACAAAGTAAATATTAGTAATTAAGTAAATAGAAATAAGTAAGTCCGAACGGTACAGTTGCGCTGCTTATTCCCTGAATCGTAGCTGGCTTTAACTGCGCACTTAACTGCTGTCATTTGCCGACTTAACTGCTTCCTGCAGGTAATTATATAGTAAGAGGAAGAGTCCATTCCTCGTAAGAGGGCACCATATCAATATGTCCTACGAGTTTCAAATATTCCAAGCCCTCTTTTGGCATTATGTGACCTAGAAATATCAACTGTCTCTTTCTAGTTCAAGTATAAGCATCCGTTTTGTTTTCATTTCCCTAGAAACCTCCACGGTATATGTTCAGTTCGTTGGGTTCATAGCATCTTGTATTAGAACGTCATATAACTTAACTGAAGTTTCTTTTTCATTCTTGAGGAGATAATAAAGCATTCACTGCCATATAAAAGATTGGTATGATACAGAAATTTGGCAGTGTTTTCTTTCTAGCAAAATATTCCCGTTTTTAAATAATTTCGGCCCTGGGCATGACGGTAAACTGCATCCTGCAGCAAGGCCTCTGATTGGAAGGTTGTGAGGAGCATGAAAGCACCTCTTAATTGATGTTGTTCTCAAGTCCACCCTGTCCCGGAGTGGTAGTACCTGTCAAAACACTATGAAAATATAAAAATACACTTTTATAGAAATATATACATAAAAATAAACTTTTATAGAAAATATACACTTTTGAAGGAATAATATTACCAACAATACATTTTTGAAGAAAAAAATTATTACCATAACACAAAAAGATATTCTCAGCAAAACCTTTAATACAAAACTAGAAGACATTTCAGTTGCCTAAAATAAAAAAAAGAATGAAATAAAAGAATTTCATTAAAATATAACTAAATTAACCTTCTCACTATAACCAAACATTTTAAAAAATACCTTAAAGTCCACCTTTTTGGCATTAAATAACCCCCCGAGGTTGATATGCCGTTAAACAAAACTGAAACTGAAACTTAAATAATTTCATATTGCTGACTCATGTCTTCGTTTTTTATTAAACTACTTTCCAAATATTTAAATGTTTCTACTTGCTTGGCTTTAGTGTTTTCAATTTTTGATTTGCATCTTGTTTGAAACAGTAACAACAGAGTTAAATACATCCTTCAAACAAGTGAAAAAAGAACCTCTAAAACGCTTTCGCCAGTCGACGTTGGCCACACTTCTTATGTATTGAATTCTTTATGTAGCCAAATATTTTAAAAAGATATACAGGTAGAACTCACCTTACGTCGGTAATTTGAGGCGACTTAAGTCGAAAAACGGCTTAAGTTGAATTTACTTGTTTCTGAATTTACTTGTCACTAAGCTAAACTACAAATAACCATATCCACTTCTGTATTTTATTTATAAATGAGAGAATTTAAAATTGTTTTTTTTATTTTCATATTGCTGTTCTTAACAACCATTTTCATGTATTTTTGAACGTAAATAGGAATGAGTCTGTAAAAAATATGCGATAGAACTTGTATCCAACAAATGGAGTGTAAGACGTCTTGATAATGTCGTGGTCGACAAACTAACACATGTACTTACTCTTTATGTCAGAGATACAATCTCCCAAAGTATATTTAAACTGGTATACAATGCTGGTCTTCTCCAAAGCACTAGTTGACGAAAAAGAGTTATTGTGTATGATTAAGTTGGTTGTGTTAAATTTAGTATGGTATACAATTAGATTTATTTTTTTACTGGAATCAGTAGGAAATATATTATTACTTATAAGATATTTTAGGATTTTTTTTATCTTGTTGATAGTTAAAAATGCAGTTAATTACGGTTAATATGTTTAGGTTTATTTTAAGAAATATTATGTTTTTTTTATATTTTTAATATTTCTAATGACTCGTTTAAAGTGTTCATTAGCGACCTAATTAGGAAAGTCGTTAATAATAAAATTTTGTTTAATTTGCTTTAATTCAGAATATAATTTTTTCTGACAGAGTTAATATTTGTACGGTTTATTAAATTTTGTAATATGACATTCGCTTTTATAGTTTAGAGTGCACGTATTTATGATAGTTGTTTTTTAATACTCATACTATATCTATGTTATTTAATGAAATTTACTTGAATATATCCTGGGTAAAAAAGCAATCGGAGTCTAACCGTACTGATAAGCTGTGATACGGCGAAACATATCTGTCTGCGGATGACAATATATATATATATATATATATATATATATATATATATATATCAGTCGAGTTTCGATCCCACTCAGAAGGAAGTGGATATGTCTATCCACACTGATGAGCTGTGATACAGTGAAACAGGCTTGTATGTGGATGACTTATGTATATATGTAAATTTTGTATTAGGGCAGAAAACTCTCTTTTATGAATGTTTCATTGAAAATGACAGATAACATATTATTAAGTTTTTTATATAATTTTTGATGTATTCTTTTGATTTTTTCTTTTATAAGAATAGTTCAAATGTTTTGTTTTTCCGAGCAATTTCAGCTACATTTTGAGCTATTTTCAAGGATGAATATTTTGTTTTACTTGTCAATAAATATGTGTACATTTTATGTATATATAGTCCTATGTATCTTAAGTTCCAAACACGGTGTCCATAATTGACTTTATTAAGTATAGGATTTCTCTTTTTTATTAATAAAGCTTCCATTTATTTTAATCTTCTCTTTCATTTGGATGATGATATTATGTGTGTATTGTCAACAAGGATGTCATGGATAAGCCCTGTAAATCTCCGTATTCTTATAATTTGAGTTCTGAAATCGATAAAGCGATCATGTCTTGAAAGAAACATGACTGACTAGCAGAATATTTTCCCGCAGTTTCTTGCTATTACTTTGCGCAGTAGACTCGTTGCTAGCCAAGGTTATAGACCTTAAACTGTACTGCTATTTAACCCATAGCTGGAAGAAAAAGAGACGGATTAATATCTTTCTCAAGGGTATTTGTACATAATTCAATGAAATGAATTAGACTTGAATTTATACATTGCACTATGATTTCTCGTCTCGAATTGATATTTAGTTAAGAAACTAATTAAAAATGATACCAAATCATGGTAGAAATAGACTAATAGGATACCACGATATAATGCCCAAACTTTATTGTCTTTCTAAAACCCACAATGCAGGCATCACCCATTTTTTACCTACTGGCAGCTCTCCCAATAAAGTGGTCGAATGCTATAAAAATTTTAACTCCTTTCCTCGGAGCAATCTGCTCATTACATATCAAAGATACAGGCAACTTGGTTGAAAAAATTAAGGGAACAAATATGGCTGACAAAATCATAACTAGTTTACTGTTGGGACGCCCGCGCCTATTCAGCTATAATGGACTACTCCACTACTATGTAAAGAAATGGTGGCATCTACGTAAGGGAGTGTGCCGAGCAGCCGTATGGACAAGTCAGTCGTAGACTTCCGGTGACGAGCCGGAAGTATCCATGGATCATACTACGTCTTACGACGGTTGAGACGATTAACCTCTATTCTTGTATTGGATACTAATAACCTTTGTAAATACTATTTTCACGGAATACAACAATTAACCTATTCCTGTTGTTGAGTTATTTATTCTTACTCACGACAACATTTACATATAAAATCCCTTTATATCAACGTCACGGTTGATACATGCTTAAATATTTCTAAAAAAGGCATCTAACTGTAAAAAAAATTAACTTCTCCCTATCAATAGTCGACAAGATGGATCTCAAGAATGCTGACACCAGCAGAACCTGAAAAAGGGTTGACATTTCCAGAGCACTTCACGGTAAATTTTCGTTTTAGATCCCGAAGGCTTTCCCCACTTCAAATTTATCCAAAATAGCATTATTTCTGTGCAAATATTTATATACTGAACTCAAATCAACAATTAGTCATTGAAGAAACCTACCTTTTTTTATATGAACGCCCAGAAAAAAATCGAACTACATTTTGTCTCCTGTAATTCTAACGCAGTCATGTAACTGCTGAATGACTTTCGGCGTAGAACAAAAAATTTCGATCTATTTTTGGCCGGTTTATTTCCTTTACTGAAACTTCCGCCTATTTACTTCCTGTAATGAAAGTAATACGCGATTTTATTTCTATGCGTATTACTTTCATTACAGGAAGCAAATAAGAGGAAGCTTCAGTAAAGGAAGTAAATTGGCCGAAATTTGTTGCCTACGCAGAAAGTCATTCTACAGTTAATTACATGACTTCGTGAGAGTTACGGGAGATAAAAAGTGCGTGATGTAGTTCGTTTTTTATGGACGTTCAGATAAAAAAAGGTAGGTTTCTTCAATAACAAATTCTTGATTTGAGTTCAGCATATACATTTGCACAAAAATAATGCTATTTTGGATAAATTTGAAAGGAGAAAAGCCTTCGGGACCTAAAACGAAAATTTACCCATTTCACTTGCTCCAGTGCTGACCCTGAAAATTTCTATCGCTGATTAGTAACTCAAGATGAAATCGTGGTTCACCACTTGGAGACAGAATCAAATATTTAAAGCAAACGGTGCAAACAGTCTGGTTCGCCATTCTCGAAGAAATACAAGAAATCAGCATCTATTGACAAGATGATGGCTTCTATTCTTTAGAATTCTGAAGACGTAATCATGTTAGACAACCTGGAAAAGGGAAAACTATTAATGGATCAGAAGGCGAAGGACGCGTTCCAGAAGCTGAGTAAAGTATTAAGACACAGGAAACTTTCACTAGAAACAAAGAAGTCAGTACTGGACTACTATGTAATGTCAGTTCTTCAATATGGCAGTGAATGTTGGACAATATCAACAAAGATGAAGGGAAAACTTGAAGCAGCTGAAATGTTGTGAGCAATGACGAGGTGGTGAAAAGAATGGAAACGAAAAGAAAATGAATATTGAGCATCAGGAAGAGACAACTAAATTGCCTGGGACATGCAACGAGGAAGGAGGGCTTGGAGAACCTGATATTAACAAGCTAGATAGAGGGAAAAGGAGACAGAGGAAAGCAGCGGATAACATATTAAAAAAGCCTGAGCAGGTGTATGACAGAACAGGAGCTGCGATACGTTACAGGAGAAAGCGTGCTAAGAGCCACTAGGGATAGGAAGACATGGAAGGCCATGATCGCCTACGTCTTGAAAGGACAATGCACATAGAAGAAGAAGAAAGGAAGCAATCCAGTCTAAACGCAGAGAGAAGCCAAGTAAAGTATAACACCCCCGCTCACAATTTTATTGGTTTATCGTATTGTAGCTTAGATGTGGGACAAGGCTGAAAGTATGGAGCACCCAGTGAAGATTTAACTTACTACTCAGTAGTAATTGGTCTAGCAAAAGAAACTATCTAATCATTACACGATAAGTGTGAAAATGAAGGTATTATTCATAAACGTAGCTTAGATGTGGTACAAAGCCGAATGTCTAGAACACTCAGTGAGGGTTGAACTCACTACTCAGCCGTAATTAATTTAACGAGGGAAAGTTTGATTGCCATTACACTAAGTTGTAGTGCCATACAAGTGCTTGTAGGGGCCTCGGCGATACCTGGTAAATTGGCCAAACACGTCCGAAGACCCCACAATTTAAATATCAGACGGTTAAATGGTGGATGTTGAAATATGGAAGGATAAAATATTTCGTTTCTACATTAAAGTAAAGATTTATTAACAGAATGACAACATTGCAAGAAGAAAAATATAAATGAAAATTTGGTTAACTGAATACTATAACATATTTGTGAGAAGAAAAATGTTCATTGAGAAAATGCATGCAGCTTTGGAGTTAAAATTGTTCGTAGAGAAATCTAGTTATTTAAAATGTTCCACAGAAGTTTAGAGTTCATGGATGACAGTAGTACATAGCAAAGAGTCCCGTGCGTATACAGATAGTAGTAGAATGTGAATGTCTTATGTTCTTTCCTCTTTGTGGTAGGTCGGCAACAGGGTCAGAAACAAGAAATGAATAAATATTACTTAGCATGTCGTGTTGTTGTTGTTCTCTTTGGCGGTGTGCAGTAAAAAAGAAGAAAAGAAAATTGGCAGTAGAGGCAAAACGTGACCGAGTCAGCTTGTAGTTTCTTCCTTATATCGTGGCGAGATGCTATCAGATTCCGCTCCCATTCTGACTGCTTTGAAATTTCTTTTGTTTCATTGCCACGAGGTTCGTCAGCTAACCGCTCCCATGCTAGACTGACATTGACCTGTCAGAGACGTGGTTTAAATAGTGAAGCTTTCCATGTTGCCGACTTCAGCAGGCCTTTTCATATCTAGGTGTGAAAAAATGTCATATATAAATTTTCGATTTTTAATCCAATCAGGATTCAGAATTTTGCTTTTCACACTAACGTGATAATTTTTGCCTTGGTCTGGGTTTTTCCAAAATGCTTTTAGTCGTTTGAATCCGATTTTGCGGGTGTGCAATATGTCATAAGTAGATTTTGGGTTACTCATCAAACCCTTGCTAATAGTATTTCATTCGGGCCAGAATTAAAAAAATATAAGCCGAATTAGTTGGAAATTGTGAAGTCATATAAAATTCGTTTTAGAACCTATTCTGAAGTAAATATTAAATCCTTCAATTCATTAGCTTGTAATTCTATTTCTAAACTAGCCTTATCTTAATAACACACACACACACACACACACACACACACACACACACACACACACACACACACACACACACACACACTATCAATTTTCTTCAAAAGTGACTCATTAAACAGTTGCTTCAGGGACATTCCAGGATCAGTAGCCCTGAAGCAAAAGCTTTATTAGTTTCATAGTTTATCCGCCGCTGAGTACGATACAACAATGCCGAAGGGGAAAATAAATTTCATTGACCTCAGAATGAGAATGTTTGGTTTCTATACTCGTAGGTTTAGATTCAATTCACGTGACAGATACGAGTTTTGTCTTGTACGAGAAATTGTACAGTAAGATATTTAGCATTAGAAGAATTCAGACATAAGATAGATAGAAAGATAGATAAATATTAATGAACATAGATAGATAGATAGATAGATAGATAGATAGATAGATAGATAGATCCTGGAAGCCATACGTTATATATTTCCTGACCTTGGCAACCGGTGCCTTTGGCAAAATACACCTTTTATGTTTCTGCATTTCCGTTTCGATTGAAATTATCGGCTGTTTTTTTTTTTGCCTTTGACAGAAATAATTTTTTTAAGGGTAGTTGTATTCCGTGGATCCCCAGAATATATAGTAGATAGAAACAGATTCAGATAGCTAACAAGAACGATAAATAGATATAAGCAGATTGAGATAGATAGATAGATAGATAGATAGAAACAGATTGACAAATAGATACAAAGATAGATGGATATAAAGAGATTTACACAGATAGCTGCATATAAACAGAAATATATATATATATTGTCATCCGCAGACAGATCTGTTTCGCTGTATCACAGCTCATCGGTACGGTTAGACAGCCGATTGCTTTTAACCCAGGATTGAATCTCGACCGAATTGGCGTCAGTCGGCGATTCTACCTCTGGACTATGGGCGTTCGGTGGAAGAAGGCAGACTTTTTAGCGCATATATTATCATTAGACGCGCCCAATAGCTAGATGGCTCTAATTCATTTTACTGAATGAGCGATGCGTACACGCCAAAGTAGCTACTGTTTTTCAAAGTCTACCATTCTTCCAGAGTGCTCAATCAGGGTGTGAGAGTGTAAATATAATTTCATCTCTCTCTCTCTCTCTCTCTCTATATATATATATATATATATATATATATATATATATAGATATAGATGAAATTATAAGTTACTGTTCAAACTAAATGCAGTATATGTTTATATAATATATTTGCACGTGATAATATTTATTCATTTAAAACATTAAGCATTTGTACGAATTCCTTATGCAGGATGCGACAGAAATACTTCCCAAACAATTTTTGTACATTAGGAGCAATGATGTCTTCATCTAGCTAATTTTACCTTAGTTGGGAGGCGACATTTTACATGGCATTGTATACACCAAAAAATAAAACAATATATATGTTCACATTTCATATCTATCTATCTATCTATCTATCTATCTATCTATCTATCTATCTTGGCGGCATCACCCATACAACGGAATGAACTCTTCCAACCAGTAGATATACATCCCCTCACAAAGAGGTGAGAGTAGATAGCGGAGTAGCTAGTAGATAGCCTGAAGAGAACGTCCTAAACATAGCCGAGAGTCGTCTACGAACACTGATAACGTAACGATCATTACAAGTCCCAGTTCGAGGTTCGAATTATAGTATTATTCACTAATCGTATTATCGTTCTACTAAGAAGTTCCAAGTGTTTTATTTTGTTATGTTTGATATATATTCGTTATTTTCTATTTTAGTTGTTCTGTGTTATTCTTGCTGGACCTTTAATCGGGGTACACGACAATACCTATCTTTAAAATATATACTAGTCGATTCATTTTCTTTATCTATGTAGCAATTTATATATCAGTCTTAGTTAATAGATAGAGAGATAGAGAATTGGTGCCATCTCTGAACGAATATAGTCTCAACCAAACAGGCCTGGACAGATGTGCCGGTTTCTAATCATTGAAAACCGGATGGTATCTGCACGGTTGTATATAGTCATTCATAGACTGGGCAACAGCATATAGAATCATAGCATCAGAGACCCTTGGTGCAATTACACAATGCGCCGCATTTGATTCAAGCGCAATGATATTACCTTTGCGATAAGATGAATAGATATTACCAGTCTGAGATAGATAGATAAAGTATAGAAATAGATCGATAGATAAATTGATAGATCCGCCTTTCTCAAGCGTAAAAGTTCGCCCACTAAAATCAGAGATGTATTTCAGTCAGCTAAAAGTAGCCGCCAAAACACCATTGAAAAGAAGTAAGCCTGGTAGTCCGTAAAAAATGAAACAAACGTCAATTTTAAAGATTGGAATGAAGCAATTAATAAAGTCTTTTGTAAATAAGTGTTATGGGGAAACATACCTATTCCTCAGATAATGAACTCTCCCTCCTATATTAAGAAGAGTTAACAGGAAGTTAATGAGAAAAGTTCTTGAGAAGTTCTGGAGAATTTTTGAGAAGTTCTTGAAATGTTCATAGAAGTTCTTTCGAGTTCTATTAGAGTTCAGTAGAACTACTGGGCAGTTGATATTAGTCGGCAGTTAACCGAATACTAAGGAGTCAGCTTTCAGTGGAACATTACCAAGTTCCTAACATCTTGGGTGCCTTAAGTCGATTAGCAACCGACATAGCACAATTATAACCTTCAATGCAAAAACTACTCCACAAAATAAAGTTACATTGTCTTGTGCCACTTTGTTGTTAGAAATGTTTAAATGTATGTGTTATTTCTTCAATTTTATTTTATTTTATCGGTTGCTTTTGTTCAATATGCTATATATTAATATATTTATTATAAATTAAAGTTTAGTACATATACAAGTTACAATCTATTACAAAGTGTACATTTTTTCGACATTGAAAAGACAATGTCTCATCAGGTAGTAAACGCTATTTTTTGAAGGGAGATGGAAAAGTCGCTTCCTTATATTGTTAAATGTTTGTGTGCAAGGTAAAGCGGGTAGAGAAAATGCGAAACAGAATTGGGGATTGTAAAACAGACATTGAACAAAAAGAGGAAAACGGGAGAGAAAGAGACAGAGGTAAAAGAGATATGGTGAAAAGGTTCAGAGAAAGGCAACAGATTTAACAGTAGAAAATAAAGTATGGCCATATACGGCCTTTGATGACCCGGCGTTTGAATCTAACAAAGAGGACGAAGTAAGAAAATGCATAGGGGTGGGAGGAGGTAAGAGAAGAGGGGCAAAGAAGAGAGTGGTGTGAGAGACAGCATAACCGGCCCAGTGGCTGTTGTTTTTTTAAACACTCTGGCCTGGAATCGGTAGTGGATAAACATATCTGTATTTGTGAAGTGTAAGGCTACAGATTTATTTGGCGTTTTTTTTTAAGGATGGGGAAATCCTGTACATAGACATAGAAGTTTTTTTTTTAATCATCTCACCCCGAGCAAGGCGGAAACGCCACTGATGTGCAGGGGGTTACATAAATATAAAAAGATTAATTAGAAAAGAGTTGAGGAGTACAAACTAGTCAGAAAGGAACAATAGAAAGCAGGTGCGATGACAGATACATAGGTGGAGAGAAAGGGAAGGTTATACAGGGGTGGGGAGAGAGCTAGAGTCCAGTGGTTAGTAGATGAGTATTGACTTTGCATTTAAATTTCTGGAGGTTGTAGCCGTCAGAAAAGCAAGTAAAGGTTTTTTTTAAAATTTAAGTTTAATTTAAAATTAAAGGACATTTTCCTTTAAAAACAGAATTTCAACCTAAAAATTTCAGAAAAACCTTAATTAGGTCACACTTTGTAGTATAAAATAAAGATAAAATTAGAGCAAAAAGTATAAAAAGAGAGATAGCTTTATTTCTATAGTAAGCACTGTTTTAAATTAATGCTTTGAAGGTTGTTAATATTTTCTTCGTTCTTTTTTACTTGGATATATATATATATATATATATATATATCCAAGTGAATACAGAACAAATGAAAGAGATTTTACAACGCCCAAAACATTAATTTAAAACAGTACTCGATATATAATATATACAGCTGTGAACATTTATTATAAATTATATTTTAGAATATGTACAGAATTTTTTTTTTATATATCCACTACAAATTGTACATATGTTTCGACATTGAAACTACAATGTCTCATCAGGCAGTGTGGACAGGAATGGAAAGCCTCTTTTCTTATATTTAGTCAGTTGTGTGTGGGATGTTGGCGGGGGTTAGTGATAAGGAAATAAATCTTGTGGATTGACCGTTAGAATTTTGAAGAAAGTGGTGTGGGTAGTGAATATGGTTGGTTAATGAGTGTCTGTGAGTTTTGTAGACAGATTTAACATTAGCAGTTAGAATGTAAATTTTTACTATCTTGCGACTAGACTATATCATTTAGATTTCTTAGCGGAGCAGGTAAGAGGAGAGATGCTTATTTTGTACAGAATATTTTTGTATTTAAGCAGTCTTTATAATTAATCTAATTTTGTATATTTAATCTTAATTTTGGATTTAGGAAATCGAGTTTTTCTATTAAATTTAAACACTAACAGTTGGTTACTTTAGCTGAACAGGTTCATGCTCACTTCGGTATTTCGTTAGAACACCATTATGATGTCCTTACTCATAAGCTCTGACGAGTCAAAACATTCATAACGGTGTCCTATTGAAACGCCGAACTCAACATGAACCTTCCCAGTTAGTTTGACAAACGCTTTGTGCTAATCAACGTATATCTCTACTCCGATATCGAGTACTTTACGATAAAAAACCTGCTTGCCAAAATACATTTTATCAGTAAAAGCCACTGAAAAGCAACCTTTTCTCTAAAAATTATCACAACGAATATATATGTCTTGTTAGAGATGAATTATTTTCCACGGTCCAAACACTCACTCACAGGTAGGATGTAGCGAGTCCCTCACTGATCTATCGCTACTACCATGGAAAGTGGCCGGTCACACTGCATCACCTGATTCCACTAGGTTTGAAATTCACGGCTAGGATGCGCCATGTCACTTACATAGTAGCTTACCGCCCCCGTATTCCATCGGTGAGAAGTAAGTTCCCCTCAAAACACTGCTCTGTGAAACATAATACCAAGAGGATGTTTACACGATCACCTGTTCAATTCTAGGTCAAACTATATATTCCCTTTCTATCCATATAAAGTGCTCCTTAACGTAAACCTTTACCACGAGTGGCCCCGTGGCCCCGAGCCTTGTACAGGGTGAACAATACTGTAAAAAACGAGAAAAAAAATGAATATAGATAATTGGATAATTAAGATAGATAGATAGATAATACAGATAGATAAACAGATACATAAATAATGTAGATAGATTGATAATGAAGATAAACAGATATATAATGAAACTAAATAAAGAGATAATATGCACACACACACACACACACACACACACACACACACACACACACACACACATACACACACACACACACACACATATATATATATATATATATATATATTTTAATTCAGATACTTCAATCCAAGGGAAAAAAAGCAGGAAGGTAAATTCCAAAAAACCCGATCCTAATTAATATTAAAAATTTATTTTAATATTAAAAAATGATACAGGAAGAGAGCTCCATGTAATAAAATATTACAGAGCAAATATATATTAAAAAAGGATTAATTCAAAGATGTTGAATGGCCATTTCGATATGAAGATCCCCACGGGGGACGACACATCACCTCAACAACAGAAAAAACCTTTCAGAAACTGGAGAAAAATTAGTCTACTTTTCCTTTTTAAATAGATTGCAAAGAAATTAAAAATAAATAATAAAATAAAATAAAAATAAAAATAAAGGGAAAGAAAAAGAAAAAGAAAACGAAAAAGAAAAAGAAAAAGATAGAATAAAATCAAATAAAAAAAAATTGACATCCTCTGGGTTCGCAAAAAAAAGGGAGAATGTAACTAAAAATTAACAGACAGCCGTGTTAAATCGACGTAAGTTTAAGCAACACGGAAAAAAGGTGGTAAGAGAGATAAAAGAAGGAAGGGAGGTAAAAAGAAAGAAACTAAAGAAAAAAAATTTTTTAAATATTACAGACGCTGGACAAATTGAAAAGCCTAATTTCTCCAAAACGTTGAAGTATTAGAAAAAGGCCTTTACTTAAAAAGGCATAATTATTAATAAAAGGGAATAAAAAGATATAGGATTTAAAATAAAATTATTTTTAAAAAAATTAGGTCATTTGAAATTAAACTAAATAAAGACAACACTAGGTAAAAAAAAAAAAAAAAATTAATTACAATTATACATACCTATAGAAGTACACACATACATACATATATATATACACTACAATTCTACGAATAAGAATACATATATACATACACATACACACACATACATTCAATTTATTACACACTATTATACATATACATGCGCATACACACATATATATGTGTGTACACACCTATATACAAAAAATTCATATACACATAATATACATGTGTACACATACATGCACACATACACACACACACACACACACACGCACATATATATATATATATATATATATATATATATATATTCCATATGCACTCACACACATACATATTAATGAATATTATGAAAAGGAGCATTTAAATAGCTAAAAAATTTTTTTCAAAATTACATATGGCCCACATACATAAATACATATATACATATATATACATATATATACAAATATGCACATCCACACACAAACATACACATATACATAAAAAAAAAAATTAAAATTAAAATTAAAAATTTTTTTTAAAATATTAAAAAAAATTATAGAAAAATTTAGAATTTAAAAATTAAAAATTAGAAGTTAAATTTTAAAATCCGCCCTATGGCGGCACTTGTTTATAAATTCCCTCCTAAGGTTCAAAAGTAAGTCCTGATGAGGATACTTCAAAATCAGAATCTTCTCCAATAAACACAGACGATACCTATCACGAAAACTTTTAGGAGTACAAGCTGAGCCTATTAATTTCAAGCTGATTATAGGGTCCTGCCCTTCCTCCTTCATTTCCCAGAACCTACGTGATAGTGCCGTCTGGAATCTCTGTTTAGGGTTCGAAAACGAGTACCTGTGATTATAAAGCCTCTGTTTGAAAGAGCCCGCGGACATGCCAATATAGGTCCGGTAATTGTCCTTGTTATTAGATGGAGAAATGCGGGCTTCATAAATTACATGGGTGGATTTACATTTGCCTTGCACCGGGCAGGCATCCACAGAATAACAATTGCATTTGTCGACAATTCCGGATTTAGCTTCCGTATTATTTAGGTTCATTAAAATTTGTTTATTGTGGGAATTAATTATATTATCTATATTTGAGGTGCAAGAATAACTAATTTTTAGGGTGAATCTATTAAAAAATTTATTTAAGGGATTGTTATTATTATTAAAATGTTTATCGATTAATCTGAGAAAATACTTACCAATATTTATATTAGTTAGCTTACAATAAGGAGGGTTAAACCAAATTATCTTCATTTTTCTACATTTTCGGGGTTTTTTAGTTTTTGATGATTCTGGGTTTATAGCAGGCTTATCATACTTTAACTTATTAACAAAACCGCTTTTCTGAAGGGCCTTATCGTAAATTTCTTTGCTTGCGTTGAAAATTTTTATATTGGAAGATAATTGGTTAACCCTATTATTTACTATCTTGGGTATTTGTCTTATAATATTCTTGGGGTGGTTGGATAAACTATTTATATAGGTGGGAGAACTATCGAAATTATCGAAATGGCCATTCAACATCTTTGAATTAATCCTTTTTTAATATATATATATATATATATATATATATATATTATCACTTTATTAATTTTCATTATCTATCTGCTTATCTTCATTATCAATCTATCTACATAAGCGCCCGCATATACATTCACATATGCACATACATATACGTACATATGCATTTATATATATATATATATATATATATATATATACCCCAAGCAAGGCGGTAACGGTAACGCCACTGATGTGCAGGGGCTACGTAATAGTGAGAAGATTGGAAAAGAGAAAACCGGAAACCACATCCTAAACAGGGAACAAGGGATGAGCCTCTTAACCTGTTCAATAGACATGGGTGGAGTGTGATATATATATATATATATATATATATATATATATATATATATATATATAGGGAGATAGAGAGATAGATTTGTTAATAATTAATAAATAAATAACTAGGAAGGGAAAGCTTGAGGTTATGGTAAAAATAGCTTTGAATCAAGAGGTATTAAGTATTGAACGGCAAATGAGAGGAAAATAAATTATTTGTTAAATTTTATGTTCGGGGAAGTAATTCGGGAATTAAAAAATAAAATTTAGAATCTATATTCAGTTATTGCTCAAATGATAAAATCAGAAAAGTTATGGGATAAAAGATGATCTATATCAGTGCTATACGTGATTCACGCTTGGGCGAGCATGTCTCTAAAGAGACATGACTGACTAGGCATAAGATTAACCCGCAGTAGGTTGCGAGTACTTTCTGCGGTAGACTGGTTGCTAGCAAGGCTATAGAACCCAATCTGTCCTGTTATTTAACCCATAACTGGAGTGAAGAGATGGATTAATAACTTTCCCAAGAGGTATTTGCGCGTAAGTGAATGCAATGAATTCAACTATAATTCGAACTCGGCTTCCCGATTTCTCGTTCCGACTGCACCATAACACACATGATTGCGCCAGAACGCACACCCTACAGTTGTTTTAATTAATACTACAGTGATAACGAAGAAAGAAAGAAAGCTTCTATCGAAAGAAAATTAATTTTGGATTACATTTAGCGGGGTTTATATTACAATTTAAAATTTAAAAATGTTGATTTATATATTTATAGATAGATTTTAATATTTTGATTTATACACACACACACACACACACACACACACACACACACACACACACACACACAAATTGGAGTAGATAGACTAAACTATCGTCCGGTTCACACTCCACCTACGTCTATTGAACAGGTGTAGAGGCTCATCCCTTGTTCCCTGTTTAGGATGTGATTTCCGGTTTTCTCTTTTCCAATCTTTTTACTCTTACGTAGCCCCCAGCACATCAGTGGCGTTATCGCCTTGCTCGAGTTGATATGATTAAAAAAAACAACAAAAAAAAAACATATATATATATTTAAAAATTTAAATTTATATATACGCTCTCACACTCTGATTGAGCACTCTGGAAGAATGGCGGACTTTGAAAAAAAGTAACTACTTTAGCATCTACGCATCGTTCATTCAGTAATGAATTAGAACACTCTTGGTTACTGGCGTATGTTTACATGGTACATCACACACTTCCTTCTACCGAGCGCCCATAGCTCAGATGTAGAATCGCCGACTGATGTCAATTCGGCAAGGTTTCAAGCCTGGCTAAAAGCGATCGGATGTTTAACCGTACTGATGAGCTGTGATACAGCGAAATAGATCTGTCTGTAGGTGACTATATAGACAGATAGATCGATAGATTCAGTTGATTATTTTACGCATTGGATATTTTAAACAATATTTTCTGAATGAGGTGATAATTATGTATATTCTTGTCCTCCAACCTCTTTACTTATGATCACTTCTTTGGGTATTTTTTAAAAATAGATAGATAGATAGATAGATAGATAGATAGATAGATAGATATTAATGAACTGAGATAGATAGATAGATAGATAGATAGATAGATAGATAGATAGATAGATAGATAGATAGATATGAACAGGCTAAGATAGATGAACAGAGATATAGATAGATATGAGCTAGCTTAGGCAGATAGCAAGCTAGCTAGCTAGATAGGAACAGGCGATGAAAAATATTTAAATTGATAGATAGATATTAACAGGCTGAGATATAGAGATGGATAGAGGAATATATATGAACTGGCTGAGATAGATAGATAGATAGATAGATAGATAGATAGATAGATAGATAATGAAACGTCTGAGATAGATAGATAGATAGATAGATAGATAGATAGATAGATAGATAGATAGATAGATAGATAGATATGAAAATACTGAGATAGATTAAATTGAAGTCTATATTCTTGTATCCTTTATTGTGATTTACCAGAAGTGAATGTTATTTCGCTTATTTTGTTTACGCCATATGATCACTTTTTGCTTTTTTTTTTTTTTTTGCTCGTCTTTTTTGTGTCACGTGCATCACATTTTCATCTTTCATCTATTCTAATCTTTTAGCCGCTCACCCGACATCTTGGTTTCTTCTTTTTTGTCTGTACGTCTCCCTCATTCAGTTTCTTCGAGTGAAAATACACGAACAAGGTATTAAACATCTTCAAGCTGAATCGTCTTCTCATCGCTGGAAGAAGACGCCGAACAACCTAATGCCAACATAATAGATTATTATTTGGTGCCTTGGTTGTTATGTTTCCTTCTCATGTTCACACACACACACACACACACACACACACACACACACACACATACACACATTTATATTGTCCTTCACGTAAACATACTAACGTTACCGACATATAAACACGCTTAATTCGTCTATAGTGTAAATACGCTTGACGCATACATTATTATTGCATACATACACTTACATCTGAAATAAACCTCTGTTGATTTTGTTACACGTGGCACACACTTATAAACAGGATTGGTTGTTCCTACATATAAAAGTGATCATATATTGCTTTATTACACGTGACACGTATCTGACTAATGAAATCAAAACCTCGTTCAACATACTGTCTCTTCGGATTTTAAAAATTTACAGGAAAATTTATCCTAAATCTTTGAAGAAGCTTATTATAGAGAAACATGTTAGATTAAAGGCACTTTTTCTTGCCTGTTCTTTACTGAGTCTATTCACACACACACACACACACACACACACACACACACACACACACACGTATATATATATATATATATATATATATATATATATATATATAGTCATCCGCAGACAGATCTGTTTCGCTGTATCACAGCTCATCAGTACGGTTAGACTCCGATTGCTTTTAGCCTAGGATTGAAACCCGACCGAATTGGCGTCTGTCGGCGATTCTATCCCTGAACTATCGGCGCTCGGTAGAAGAAGGCAGACCTTTTAGCGTGTATATTATCATTATACACGCCCAATAGCTGAGAGTGTTCAATGCTGAATGAACGATGCGTATTTGCCAGAGTAGCTACTGTTTTTCAAAGTCTACCATTTTTCCAGAGTGCTCAATGAGGGTGTGAGAGCGTAAATAGTCATCCGCAGACAAATCTGTTTTGCTGTATCACAGTTCATCAGTACGATTAGACTCTCTAGATATATAAGCAGACAATGTTACGGAAAATCGCGAAGATTAACGAAATGGTTTAACAACCGACATATTGAAATTATTTATTTGAACATTATTTTCAATCGATACTCGTATTTGAGTAGATATTCTGTTTTTAATTAAACAGTATATTTATTTCTACCGGCCTGATTATTTACGATATTTTGTAACAAGATTTATCGTAAATAATCAGGCCGGCAGAAATAAAGATACTGTTTGATTAATAACAGAGTATCTCCTCAAATACGAGTATTGATTAAAAATAATGTTCAAACAAATAATTTCATATATATATATATATATATATATATATATATATATATATATATCCGAGTGAATACGGAACGAAGAAAAAATTTCCCATCCCACACACAACTGATCAAATATAAAAAAATAGGCTTTTCATTCCTGTCCACACCGCCTGATGAGACATTGTAGTTTCAATGTCGAAACAAATGTACTATTTTTAGTGGATATATAAAAAAATTATGTACATGTACTAATATATATATATATATATATATATATATATGCAGAGGTAGACTCGCCTACTGACGCCAATTCGGTCGGATTACAATCCTGGGTTAAAAGCAATCAGAGTATAACCGTACTGA
This sequence comes from Ascarosepion bandense, assembly GCA_037127315.1. Lineage (NCBI taxonomy): Eukaryota > Metazoa > Mollusca > Cephalopoda > Sepiida > Sepiidae > Ascarosepion > Ascarosepion bandense. The sequence continues at coordinate 3,843,082 of JBBBDQ010002008.1, forward strand.
TGAGCTGTGATACAGCGAAACAGATCTGTCTGCGGATGACTATTTACGCTCTCACACCCTCACTGAGCACTCTGGAGGAATAGTAGACTTTGAAAAAACAGTAGCTACTCTCGCATGTACGCATCGCTCATTCATTAATGAATTACATCACTCTGGCTATTGGGCGTGTATAATGATGATATACATGCTAAAAAGTCTGCCTTCTTCTACCGAGCGCCCATAGCCCAGAAGTAGAATCGCCGACTGACGCCAATTCGGTCGGGTTTCAGTCATGGATTAAAAGCAATCGGAATCTAACCGTACTGATGAGATCTGTCTGCGGATGACTATATATATAGAATTATTTGTTTGAACATTATTTTTAATAATATATATATATATAGAGAGAGAGAGAAAGAGAGAGAGAGAGAGAGAGAGAGAGAGAGAGAGAGAGAGTGATAGTGATGTTTTTCACGCATTAAATGACGCATTTTTGGGTTGGTTCGTAATCCGATCGTCTACCAAAATAAACCTCTTTTTTGACATCTTGATTTATTTTTGACTCTTTTACTTTCCAGAAAATTTTTCTTCCAATATATTGTTACTCATAAACCCAAGGAAAAGAATTACAGTGAAAGAATGACCAGTAATCTTACTATATGAATATAAACTGGGAAAGAAGAACCATTTTTGCATAGAATCATTCCACGCAATGAGAAATTGAAACTCTTTGGCAACTGTAAGTGTTGTGAAGTAGATAATACACGCCCGGTGCCACGAATGAACTAGTCTTGACGCCTTAAATGAAAAACTCGAAGTGAGTTCAAATCCCTTGGAGTCAGTCAAGAGTATTTCTAACAGACATTACGGTTTAGTTTGGTTTATTTTGTTTTACGGCATATCACCTAAATGGTTATTTAATACCGACAAGACTTTTATGGCAGATTCGTCTGAATAGAATATGTATTCTTTATAAGAAATCACTTTATAGATGAGTCTCATTGATTTATTTTTGTGAAGAGGGTTTTTGTTGAGAATTGAATGCATTGCTGTAAATATTTTTCAGAAATATTTATTTTGCTTCCTAACACATGTTATGGATGTGGAGGCAGCTGGGAGGCAGTCAGAAGGCCGTTAAGAGACAGTCGTGACGCAGCGTAACTATACCGTTCGAACTTACACTTCTATTTACTGATTACTAACACTCTAACTTGTATATATATTCTTTATTCTAATACACTGGTTGAACCTACCTTCTTGCTTCCGTGTCTTCCTTCCAGACCTAAACGGGCCACAACAACTCGTGGACAAATATTTGCTACAACATTATTGCTGTTATTTTTTCTATAGACACTTATTTTTATATTTTCGTAGTGATTTGACTTCAGTTTTGGGGTTAACAATATGGCCATAGTTGGGACCCTAACAGGTTTACCACCCCGGTTCAAGGTAGACCTGGGAACAACAGCAATGAAGAGGCGTTTTCACGCTACTGCCGGATATAGTTTATCGTCAGACTCAGGAAGCACATACGTCACGCAAGACTTAGTATTATAACCGCTAGAAACTAGTTATAACATTGGTGACGAGAAATCGAAACTCATGCGAATTATAACAGGAGTGACGAGAATAACAAACTCGTACTGAATTATAACAAGAAGGGAAAAGTAGTACTGCTTCGACGTACAGGATGGCAAGTAACGACAAGAATTTTGAACCACGTTGATTTAATTTTTTCTCTTCGGTGTGTGCGAAAAAGAGAGAAAAAAGATATTCTTCAAAAACAAAAACAACAGCAACAATAACAACATCAACAACAGAAATTTTTGGAAATCCAGAATAACAACAGAAACTAATTGAAATAATTAAAAAAACAAAAAAAAACAAAACAAAACAAAAAAAACAAAACAAAACAAAAAAAAACGGAAAATTACCCAAGTTATTTCAATCCTGACGCAGTGGGAAATGCCATATCTGAATGAAAATACAATTCGGAATTACCTTTTCTCTTTCTTTTAGAAGATACAAGAAAATTTTCTGAAAATAATGCAGACATTGAGAAGACGAAAAAAAAATAAATTCAAGACTTTTTCGACTGTGCTAAACTAATGTTGAATGAATAACTACCCATTACCAAGTCCACAAGAAATATTTGCGAAGTTCTTCTTCTTCTATGTGCCCTGTCCCTTCAGGACGTAGGCAATCATGGCAACCCCCGTTCCGTCATCCACCTGATCAGATCCTGCAAATATGTTATCCGCTGCCTTCCTCTGCTTCCTTCTATCTGACCAGTCAGTATCAGGTTCTCCAGGCTCTCTTTCCTCAATGCATGTCCCAGGAACTTCAGTTGTCTCTTCCTGATGCTCAGCATCAATATCCTTTTGTTGCCATTCTTTCCAACACCTCCTCGTTGCTTGCATGCTCAGTCCGCGATATCCGTAGCATCCTTCTGTAGAACCACATTTCTGCTGCCTCCAGTTTTGTCCTCATTTTCGATGATATTGTCCAGCATTCGCTGCCGTATTGAAAACTGACATCACGTAGCAGTCTAGCACTCTTTTCTTCGTTTCTATTGAGATTTTTCTGTGTGTTAGTATTTTGCTCATCTTCTGGAACGCGTCCTTTGCCATGCCAATTCGCCTTCGGATCTCCGTGTCGCACTTTCCATCTTCTGTTAGAACACTTCCTAAGTACTTAAATTTTTGTACTTGCTTGATTCTGTTATCCCCCACCCGTATTTGGCATTTTTGGGTTGTATCTTTTGCTGATGACCATGCACTCAGTTTTCTTAAAGTTTATTTGTAGTCCCTTCTTGTCCCTCTCCACTGCTACTTTCTGTATGAGGTCTTGTAGTTTGCTTTCCGTGTCTGCAATCAGCACTGTATCGTCTGCATACCTTATGTTGTTCAGGTTGTGGCCTCCAATAACAAATCCTGGCGTGTCATCTAGGGTCCTCAAAATATTCTCGCTGTATAGGTTGAACAAATCCGGTGAAAAGACACATCCTTGTCTTACGCCTTTTTCTATCTTTGTGTATCTACTGAGGTCGTTACCTGTCCGTATGCAGGCCGTTTACTGTCAGTAGAGATTCTTGATTATTCTTATGTCTTTCCCGAAAATGTCGAGGCTGCCTAGCATCTCCATCAATTCTTTGTGTCGTATTTTGTCGAATGAAGGATAGGTACAAGTCTTTCTTCATTTGTAATGCCCTTTCAGAGAGCATCCTAATCATGAATATGGCGTTTCTTGTTCCAGTGTCTTTGACGAACCCGCACTGTTCCTGCCCTATCTCTGGCCCGATTCTGCTTCTCGCTCTATTCATCAGGATTCTGACAATCAGTTTTGTAATGTGACTCATTAAGCTGATAGTTCTGTGTAGTTCGCACTCGTCAGTACCAGGTTTCTTCGGCAGCGCTATAAATATCGACTTGCATAGGTCGTCTGGTATTATTCCGCTGCTATAAATTTGGTTTATTATGTCGATAATCTTTTCTATGCCATATTCTTCTAAGGCTGTCAGCAGCTCTATCACTATGCCGTCTGGACCAGGTGCTTTGTTTCTGTTAATTTTGGCCATTGCAGCTTCCACTTCGGATTTCAGTATTTCCGGTTCATCCATCTCCTTGTGTATTCTCGGTTGTTCTCTCTTGTCGCAAAAGAGATCCTTTATACATTCTTCCCATCGCTGGAGTATTTCCTCTTTCTCTAATATGATTGTTCCTTCCTTGGATTTTATGCATCCTGTTGAGGAGCAGGTTTTTTGTCCTGTCAGTTCTCTTATCTCTTTATGCATCTCTGCTTTGTTGTTACTGCTCAGTCTCTACTTCTGCGCATTTGTTGTTGAGCTATTCCTCTTTGGCTTGTCTGCATTTGTTCCTTATCTCCCTGTGAAGTTTTTTTGTACTCTGCTCCGTGCCTTGGCGTTATTTTTTGTCTCCTTTGCATCATGTGGAGGATCTCTTCGGTCATCCACTCGTTTTTTCTTCTGCGTCTGATTTCCTTTGGGGCTATGTTGTTAGCTGAGCTCACCATCGCTTCTTTTAGTGAATACCATTTTGAGTATCCTTTTCCAATTTGTTCTTCATATTTCTTTCTCACGCTGTTATTATATTCTTTCTGCAGGGTGAGATCGTTCTCTAGTGTGTCGTATTGCAGCCTTGGTGATGTGCTGGGCTTCTTCAGTCTTCAGAGTTTCACTTTTAGTTTGCAGATGACTGGGACGTGGTCACTTCCGCAGTCGGCACCTGGGTATGTTTTGCATTGGACTACTGCGTTCCTGAATCTCTTGTTTATAGTTATATAATCTATTTGGTTCTTCGGGTCGCCTCCTGGACTTCTCCATGTCCATAAACCTCGTGGGTGTTCTTGGAACCAGGTGTTAGTAATAACCTGGTCATTGGCTGAGCACCATTGGATCCAATTTTCTCCTCTTTCGTTGTGCTCTCCTAGTCCGTTCGTGTCTCCTTCTCTATCTTTACCTACCTTTGCATTTAAGTCCCCCATTATTATCCTGACTTCTTGGCTTTTGCACTGAGCCTTGGCATTCTATTTCGTCCTCCGAGCTTTGAGTTGTCGGCGCATAAACTACTATAATAGCTATATTGAAGGGCCTTCACCGTAGTTTAACCAAGAGGACTCTCTCTGACAGTTGCCAGTATCCAAGTACGCATCTCTTAAAATCTTTTCGAAGCTGGATCTTTTCGAAGCATGCTTAAAAAAACAGATTTAATAATAATGTTCAAAGTTAACAAATACAAATACGCATAAGGAATTTTATATGTTCAACTGACTTCCTTTTGGTATAAATGTAGCTTTAGCTATATTCCAACAAGCCATGGATACTCTGCTTCAAACTGATTTCGCACTTGAATATCTGTATGATATATTTTATAATTATTTCAACCCCAAGCAAAGCAGTACGGCCACTGGTGCGCAGGTGGTTACACAAGAGAAGATGAACGAAAAAGAGGAACAAGTAACAGGGGGGTCGTCAGAAAATGGGTAAGAAAAGGATGAGGACCATGGTGTGAAAAGAGCTGCATGAGAGTAGAGTGGACGGGGAAAAAGAACATGATACAAATGTAGTCAGAGAAAGCATGTGAGTCAAGGAGATAGAAGATGGCAATTGACCTTACATTTAAATTCTTGGAGATTGTAGCTGTCAGGGAAGCAAGTATCATCATTATCATCATTTATCCGTCACACCCAGATGGTGCATAGGGCAGCAACTTTTTGTTGCTGTTTCTGTAACAAACTGTTTTTTACGGGGCAGGGTTGTTAGCCCTGCACCCAACCCCCAAACCTGGAGGACCGGTGGACCATTCTTTGTCCTTACGTTTACAGCACCTCGTATTCCCAAATGGTCACCCATTTAAGTACTGACCAGGCTCGATGTTTGCTTAACTTCGGTGATCGGACGGGAACCGGTCTGTTGAACACGATATAGCCGTAGGGAAACAAGTATACGGAAGGGAATTCCACAGGCGGATAGTGCGAGAAAAAAAGAATAAAAGTTGCGGTTACATTTGATTGGTTTCAGTGTAAAAGTGTGGGACCTAGTTGCCAGTCTAGTAGCTTGAGTAAATTCAGTTAGAGGGGGCACCAGGAAGCTAAGCTCATTGAAGCAGAAGCCATGAAATTATTTGTAGAAGAGACAGAGGGAAGCTACATTACGTTGGTGAGAAAGTGATTAGAGCTGAGCTACCAGGTCAGGATCGATCATATTGCAGATTCTCCGTTGGATTTTCTTAAGAACTCCGAGTTTAATAGCAGTGACACCCGACCAGATGTGACTGCAGGATTTAATGCACAGGCGGATGGTAGGTTCATATATATGCAGGATGAATTCAGACGGGAAAATCATTCTGGCTCTACACAGTTAACTGACCCTCCTAGCCCCAAAACTGTTGCAGTAAGTTACATGTAGTTTTAACAAACGTCACGGCGTGTAGACTAAGCAAAATGTAATATTACAACTGCTAACAACGAGTTATAAGAGTAAGCATGTAAACCAGTGGTTAAATGCAAGTGAATCACCAAAACAATATTCAAAACCTCCACTGCACCCTAAAAAACAAATGTTACTGTATGGTGGTCTTTTAAAGCGGTTATTCATTACTTAATCTTACCGCAAAAGCAAGCAATAACAGCAACTACGTATTGTGGAGAAATTGAGTGCATGCTCGAACAACTGAAAAAAGAAAACATCCTCGATTTGTGAATAGGAATGGCCCCCGCTTTTGCTGCACGACAACGCACGGCCTCACGCTTCTCAATCAATTGTTCAAAAGCTGCATAATGGACCGGATGTTAGCGCTTTCACAACCAAAAAGCAAATGACCAAAAGTCGTCCGTGCGCCGCCGGCTCCGCACAGATATTCCGGTCGAAAACTAAAAATTAATTAAATATTAAATTTCCAGTTCGCGAGCCTACGCGAATTTTATTTATCAGTCAATGGGAAGCCCAGAATCAAATACAAGTGTGAAATCCTAAATGAGCTGCTGTGATCCAAAAAGAAGATATAAAAAGCGGATACAGAAAGCATTGACAGGCAGACCGACTCGAGGAGAAGAGAGTAATTAATATCCCCTTGACCTAAGTCAAACGGCTACTACGCTCGCCTCCCTTCCCTCTTTCCTTCTTCCCGCCCTCAAAAACTACTTACTGACCTAAGGATCGAATACATCAAAGACATTACTTACTTACACGCTCTCAAGTTCCTAAGCATTAATTCTCTTTCAGCATTTTATTGTCAAAAACATTTTAACCTCCGTTGGATCTATACTTAATGTATTACTTCAATTGTAAAAACATTAATTGATATGTGTTATATATAAAATATTATTTTCTACTCAAATTGCCTTTCTTGATTTGTAATCATTTTATGACTTATAGTGGGCTATCTACAACAAGGCCAAATTCCGTTAACCTGCAACAGTATACAACTAACCTTCACTAGAACGGACTCTCCACTACTAACAGAAAAGAATCGATAAGCACCCCACTATAATCTAAATTATAAAAGTTTACCTCATCCTCCATATTCCCTATTGACTCTCACTTATTTAATCATTTTGAGATTTTCGAACGCAATAGAATATTCTTCAATAAGGAAGAGGTTTTTTTTAATCATTCCACCGCCACTATTGCGCTTGGGGCTACATAGGGGAAGGTAAATAGAAAGAGTGGTTAGATATAGGAAATGTCAGAAGGGGGGTGATAGATAGTTGGGTGGGTGGGTGGGAAGAGTGTTTGAAAGAATGGAAGCGAGTTAATTTGTTAGGAGGTGTCTATTGACCTTACATTTAAACTCCTGGAGATTGTAGCCGTCGGGGAAGCAGTCATGTGGAAGGGAATTCCACAGTCGGGAAGTACGAGAAAAGAAACTGTTGGAGTAGAAGTTGCGGTTGCATTTTATCGGTTTCACTGTAAAATGGTGGGATCTAGTTGCTAGTCTAGTATCTCGTGCAAATTCGAACCTAGGGGGCACCAGTGATCTATGTTCATAGGTAATGGAAGCATTTGAACTGTTTATCACATCAAAGGATAAAATTGTTTTTTAAAAGATGGGATCTATAATAGAGAACAATTATTCATCAACATAATACTTATTTCAACTAACATCATCATCTCAACATTTTACACCTAATGATGTTTAGGGCAGTAACCTTTTTCGTAAAAACTGTTTTTTTATGGGACAGGGTTGTTTTTGGTCCTTACGTTTACAGCATCTAATATTCCCAATCAATCACTCATCTAAGTACTGACCAGGCTCGATGCTGCTTAACTTCGGTGATCGAACGAGAACCGGTGTATTCAACACGATATAGATGTAGACGGAAACTAAAGAATTTCTTTTTAATATTGCAGAAGCGTTTTATTTATTTGCTATAAAGTACGTCATTCTCTGTATGACAACCTAATATATATAGTTTTATTTTTGTTTTTTGTTCCTTGTAAGGCCCTTTTTTTGTAATTAAACATCTTTTACCAATATACATTAAATTTTATATATTTTTTAATGCTATTGTTTATAACAATTCTTTCTTTTACTTAAACATTTCAATTAATCTTTGCTTCTCTTTGCTACTTGTTTTTTTTTCTATGATTTTTACTTAAATTTCATTTTCTCTTCTTCTCTAAATTGATTGGGTTCGCTTCCATATACTTACCGGTCAGCTTTCTTATTTTTTTTGTTTTTTCGATTTGTTTATCCAACGCTGGTTTAACATAGGCTGTTGCCAATGTTGGTCTGGTTCAGCGTTCCATGTCATTCCCATGACTTCACGGAACGTCCTTGCAAATTGATAATGTGCACGGCCATCAACTCGCCCGTCGCATCAGCTAACACAGTCGCGTGACTGGTTGCAAAACAAAGACGATCGTGTTTTTTCTATGTGAATCTTAATCAATGACAGTTTTGACGCGTTCAAATATCAGACACAAGGCGAGACATTGAAAATACTACAGAAAACTAATAAAAGAAAAACGAAGAGACAAATATGCGAAACAATTTCAAGTAATTAATTTGGTGATTGTTATTGTGATTTTCAGACCTGTGACAAGAATTTCTGTAAGGACTCACACAACGTCAGAATATGCAAGTAAAGTTTTCACAATAAACTGCTATTAGGAAACCGAAGTTAGGAAGATTCTCAAGATACATTTATGCTAAGTATTATTTTTTTCTGCTGGTCATAAAGAGGGGTATATATTTTCTGTAGATATTAAGTAATAAAAAAAGATCTCCTAAAATTACTACACTGTATCCGATATTACGCAAGACCATGTTTTAACAATAAAACTGTTATTAAGCTACCGATGTTGTAAAGATTCCCATGATATATTTATGCTAAATATTTATTTTTCTGCTGGTCATAAAGACGGGTATATATTTTCTATAGATATTAAGCAATAAAAAGAGATCTCCTAAAATTACTATACTGTATCCGATATTACGCAAGACCACGTTTTCACAAAAAACTGTTATTAAGCTACTGGTGTTGCGAAGATTCCCAAGATATATTTATGATAAATATTTATTTTTCTGCTGGTCATAAAGATGGGTTTATATTTTCTATAGACATTAAGCAATAAAAATAGATCTCCTAAAATTACTATACTGTATCCGATATTACGCAAGACCACGTTTTCACAAAAAAACTGTTATTAAGCTACAGGTGTTGAGAAGATTCCCAAGATATATTTATGATAAATATTTATTTTTCTGCTGGTCATAAAGAGGGGTATATATTTTCTGTAGATATTAAGTAATAAAAAGATCCCTCTCAGAATTACTACACTATATCAGATATAATTATGTGCGTCAAGGTTTTGGAAATAAAACAGGTATTAAGCAACCATTTTCGAAATATTTTCAAAATATATTTACGTTTAATAGTAATATAATTTTCCACTGGTCATAAAGTGAGGAATTGATTTTATATTGTTATTAAGTAATAAACTAATCAATCCAAGGTTACTACTCCATATATGGATTAATTAGTAGAATTTTTGTCAGTAAATAATTATTATCACCCCACAATCATTACAATCTAAAATATTTTCTTGCTTTAAATAAGCTGCAAATGTTTAATCCGTAAAAACAAATCAATCTTCATATTTTATGGAAGTCAATATTTTCATAATAAAATTCGCATTAATCAACCGATAATGTGAAAATATTCAAGTATATTTACACTAAATATTAATATAAGTTTCTACTACGCATAAAGTGGGGAACTGATTTGCTACTGTTATTGATTAACAAACTGATCCTTCATAGAAGTTTTTTTTTTTTAATCGTTTCACCCCAAGCAAGGCATTCCACTGCCACTATTGCGCTTGGGGCTTCATAGGGGAAGGTAAATAGAAAGAGTGGTTAGATATAGGAAATGTCAGAAAAGGGGGTGGTGATAGGTAGTTGGGAGGATGGGAAGAGTGTTTGAAAGAATGGAAGCGAGTTAGTGTGTTAGGATGTGTCTATTGACCTTACATTTAAACTCCTGGAGATTGTAACCGTCGGGGAAGCAGTCATGTGGAAGAAAATTCCAGAGTCGGGAAGTACGAGAAAAGAAACTGTTGGAGTAGAAGTTGCGGTTGCATTTTATTGGTTTCACTGTAAAAGGGTGGGATCTAGTTGCTAATCTAGTATCTCGTGCAAATTCGAACCTGGGGGGCACCAGCGATCTAAGTTCATCGGAGCACAAGCCATGGAAGTATTTATAGAAAAGACACAGGGAAGCCACGTCGCGCCGGTGAGAGAGAGACTGAAGGCGGTCTGCCAAGTCAGTATCGATCACATTACAGACCCTCCGCTGTACCTTGTCGAGAAGCCCAAGGAGAATAGTAGAGGCACCCGACCAGATATGGCAACAGTATTTAATGCACGGGGAGATGGTTACTAAAATATATAAAATATTATTATTCAGATTAATGTTTTCACTATAATATTAGTATTAACGAGGCAATATTGTTAAATACTTTCAGGATATTTAAAAAAATGTTATCACCCCATGTAAGACACAAGAGTGTAACAGATATGGAAGAGGAAAGAGTAATCAGTTGACCAGTAGATAGCGATTACCATTGCATTTAAAGTTTTGCAGATTAAAGTTATCTGGAAAGGATGAAACTGGAAGGGAGTCCCACAAACCATAAATGCGAGAAAACAAGCTGTAAGCTTAACATTTTCGGCTACATCGGCTACATCTATCCAAATGTAAAGTGATGAGATATCGACGTCAGTCTTAGACTGTGCTTAAATTCATAAAGTCTAGGTATCAGAAGAGCTCATCTTTGTGACACGATAACTAGGCATATATGTATTTTATTATAATAGATTAAAATAGAAAATAGATTAGAATAGAAAATAGTTTAAAAACATATCTAACAAAAGTGAAAAAGAAGAGAAAAAAAAATAAACGCTTTTTTTTATGAGGAAAATTGTCCTCCGGTAAATGTTTGACTCAGTGATTTAATGAGATAAGTTCAACTTCAGCAGGTAGGTTTTCTATGACCCGGTCAAAGGCTGTCCTTTACTGTATCTTGACCACACATTAAGCCTTTTCTGGCGGAAGCCTTATTAAGATAAAAAAAAAAAGATAACTGAAATTTCAGACTTACAGTCGCCGGTGTTCGTCACCGTTGGTCTAAAGCATTTCCGGATTTCCGGTCAATTTTGGATAAATTCAGGTATTTTTTCCGAGTCAGGCAGTTGAGTTAAGAAAGTTAAGACGAGTTAGGTGGAAGGGGAGTCCGCCGGGTGCGAGCTTGAAGTAAGGATCTCCGTTCGTCTTGTTTCGTTCAGTTTGGGTTTGTTGATCTCCATTAATTAGAGTTAGAGCTGTGTGTCACATTCGCCTGCCCCAACCGACAAGGCTAACTCTAAACGAATAAAGCATCCTTTTCAACTCATCCAAATTGTGGAAGTTCGTTCCTTATAGTCAATCTTGTACCCCCAGCTGTCCGGCCGACATTTTCTACAAATTTCCGGCAACATCACAGCGTGGAGAACGGGCGCCGGAGGAAATTGTTCGGGACGGCCGTTGGGGTGGTACATCTTAACAAGCTGCTATTTCTGGACGATCACAGACAATCGCTCCTACCGCCCCATTAGCATGGACCAGGCTAACCTGCTCGGGTTAACTCTCAAAACAGACCTCAAGTGGAATGACTATATAGAATCCATAGCTAAATCCACCGCTAAGAAAGTCGATTCTATGTGTAGGGCTAGGAAGTTTTTCCCGTCTGAAACCATCCTGCACATATATAAAACTACCATCCGCCGAGCATTGAATACTGCTGCAATATCTGGTCAGGTGACCCTGCTATCCACCTAGGACCCTTGACAAGATCCAACGAAGAATCTGTAACGTGATCGATTCCGACTTGGCAGCTCAGATACAGTCATTTTTTCACCAGCGATGAACTTAGCTCACTGGTGCCCCCTATATATGAATTTACTCGAGCCAAAGATTAGCAAGTAGGTCTCACCCTTTTACTGTGAAACCAATGAAATGTAAACGCAAATTCTACTCCAGAAGCTTCTTTCTTTGCACTTCCCGCCTGTGGAATTCGAATCCTGGCAAAGAGCACACATTCGCTATGTATTCTATTAGTGAGATGTAAGTTTCCACACCAACAGCTTCTTCCTAGAAACCGTTCTTTAATTGCTCCTGCCCACCATTAGCATGGATCAGGCTAGTCTCCCTGAAAGGAAAACAGTCCGCCTCATCGGGTTAAATCTCACAATAGTGGAATGACTATATAGAATCCGTAGTTAAATCCGCTGCTAAGAAGGTTGGTTCTCTATGTAGGGTCAGGAAGTTTTTACCGTCTGAAACAATCCTGCACATATACAAATCTACTATCCACCCATGCATTGAACACTGCCGCCATATCTGCTTCGATGAACTTAGCTCACTGGTGCCCCATATATATGAATTTACTCGAGCAACAAGATTAGCAACTAGGTCCCACCCTTTTACTGTGAAACCGATAAAAGGTAAAGACAAATTCTACTCCATCAGCTTCTTTTCTCGCACTTCCCGCCTGTGGAATTCCCTTCTGTTTACTTGCTTCCCCGACAGCAAAAATTTCCAAGAATTTCAAATGTAAAGTCAATAGTCATCTCCTACCTCACTAACCTGCATCCTCTCTCTCATGCTCCTTTCTTTATCCACTCCACTCTCATCAGTATTCTCATCCTTCTCTTACCTACTTCCTGACACCCCCTATAACCTGTCACTCTTTCTCATAACTTTCCTCCTATGTAACACCATGCAAAACAGTGACAGTAAAAGGACTTGCTTGGGGCGATATGATCAATAAAAAGATCTCTATGAAAATATTAAAAAAACACATAAAATAAATCAGAGGCCACCTTACGGCTTAGAGAAAGTAACTAAACCGAGCAGCCAGACCAGGACCAATAATACTACTGATTCTTCTTTGCGTTTTATCAAGGAATTCAAGGTAAATATCAGAAGTAACTGACCGTATGTGGCAGCTAAAAGCTAATGTTTGGAGCCTTGATAGATCTCGAAATCGTTTACGCGGTCTTGTGGGTGATGAATTATTGTTCATGACGCAGCCTCTACTTTATAGACGCAATGATGCACGCCTATTGTTACTCTGTTTTTCAGATGAATTTCATTCATTAGTTCTAGCAGTTCAGATCATTAGAATTACGAAAGACAAGGATACTTACACAAATTTGAATCACCTTCATTTCCCCTGTATTTCAAATCGAAAATTCCACTCGGGTAGATTTTTCCTCAAGAACGTCATCATTGTGGAAATGACATATGTGCGTTGTGGTGCACTGGATATCGGCTCGGAAAGAGAAATCGGGAATCCGAGTTCGAATTCCAGCCAAATTCATTGCATTCACTTTCGCGCAAATACCCTTAGGAAAGGTGTTAATCCGTCTATTTCTTCCAGTTATGGGTTAAATAACAGGACAGATTGGGTTCTATAGCCTTGGTCGGCAACCAGTCTACCGCAGAAAGCAATAGCAACCTACTGCAGGATAATCTTCTGCCCAATCAGTCATGTCTCGAAAGAAGCGTGTATCACGTATGGCACTTAACTGACAACTCTTAACCTATTTAAGTCAAGGGTTAACCGTTATCTCTTCTGCATAACCACATAAAATGCAGGTTTCACAACCTCATACGGCTTACGAAGATATAGCGTTGAAACAGCGGTTTCCATACGATCACCAACGTAAAGCAATTTTGAGTCTTGCCAGTAACGGGCATAGATAACCGCTTGGAATTTTTTATCGGATAGTTCGAATTTCAGTTGGGTATAATACGCGTAAATAAACTTATGAATTCACATCTTCTTACTACAGCTATGGGTTAATCAGTAAGACTTTTATCAAAAAACATTATTACGTCTCAAAAAGTCAAAAATTAATCGCTATCTATTCTCCTTATCCTCATAATTTTATCTTTTAAAAAACCTTTTATTCGTATCTCACTTTAAAATTGAACAGGTGAAGTTAAAATTTCTTCTCATCTAAACATTTCCCGTAATAATAATTGTAGAATAGTAATAGCCTTGCAACGTTGCAGCTGTGAGAAAGTGAGTGCAAAGTGAAACAGTCCCCCCTGCCCTGCCTAAGATATTCGTATGGGATTTGGAATTCTACTACAACTAGAAAGTAAGGATTGAATAAATAGCACCAGCTCAGAACTGACTCGTGTGAAGATAAAGGAGTCATGTACTTTCTGGAGGGATAAAATGAGGCGAAACAGCTTCAGCCAAATATTGCAGCAATACCCTGTTTCTGGACTAATTTGACTTTTCTAAAGATAAAATTTGACAGAAAAAGTAATTTAATTTCTTGTGCAATAGAATGGTGCAAAACAACCCTAGCCCAGATATAACAGCAATACACTATTTCTAGTCAAATCTAACCGTTGTAAATATAAAACGTGGGAGAAGGAGTCATGTACTTTCTGGGGCGATAGAAAAAGTCGAAACAGCCCTAGCCCAGATATGGCTGCAATCTTCTATTTCTGGTCCAATCTGAATCTTGTGAATATAAAGCTTAACAGAGACAACGTTCTGGACCGATAGAATGAGACAACACAATTCCAGCTCATATATAGCAGCATCATTGTATTTCTAGTCTAATCTAACAAGACCTATCACGTCGAATACACCGATTCATGGTCGATCACCGAAGTTAAGCAATGTTGAGCCTGGTCAGTACTTAGATGGATGACCGCTTGGGAATACCAGGTGCTGTAAGCGTTTATGGACGGATGTGCGTTGTGGTGCGGTGGATATCGACTCGGAAAGAGAAATCGGTGAGCCAAGTTCAAATTCCAGTTGAATACCCTGCATTCACTTAAGCACTGGTACCCTTGGGAAAGGTATTAATCCGTTCCTTCCCTCCAGTTATGGGCTAAATAACAAGGGTAGGACTTGGGGACCCTGCCCTTAAAAATAAATCCCAATGAATCTTGCTAACTAAAACAAATAATCTAAATAAAACAAATCAAAAAACTATTTTCAGCAATAAATGAC
Source organism: Ascarosepion bandense (assembly GCA_037127315.1). NCBI lineage: Eukaryota > Metazoa > Mollusca > Cephalopoda > Sepiida > Sepiidae > Ascarosepion > Ascarosepion bandense. The sequence continues at coordinate 3,858,104 of JBBBDQ010002008.1, forward strand.
CTAATGAAAGTTGATATCCTGGTTAAATGAACCAACCAACTAACACTTGTTAAGTGGGAGAAGATGTTATGCACTTTCAGAAGAAATAGAGTGAGGCAAACAACTCAAGCTTAGATATAACAGCAATACTGTATTCCGGGTCTCATCTGACTTTTCTAAAGATAAAATTTTATGGAAAAAATCATGTGACTTCAGTAGCAATAGAACGAAACAAAACATCTCCAGACCAGTTATAACAGTAATATTCTATTTCTGGTCAAATCTGATTCTTCTAAAAATAAAGCTTAGCAGAAAGTGTCATGTACTTTCTGGAGCGATAGAATGAAGTGAAATAGCCCCAGCCCAGATATAACAGCAATCTTCTATTTCTGGTCTAATCTGACTTTGGTAAAGATAAAGCGTGGCAGGAATCATGTACCTTTTGGGGCGATCGAATGGAGTCCAACATATCCAGCCTAGTTACAGCCCCAGTATTCTATTTTTGTTTTAATCCGACTCTTGTAAAGATAAAGTGTAGCAGAAGGAATCATATACTTTCTAGAGCGATACTATGAGGCGAGACAGTTCCAGTTCTGATATAATTGCAAGAATCTATTTCTAGTCTAATCTGACTTTTGTAAAGATAAAGTGTGACAGAAGTAGTCATGTATCGCCTCGGGTATCAGAATGGGTAGAAACAACTTAGGCCAAATATTGCAGTAATTCTCTGTTTCTGGTCTTATATGAATCTTTTAAAGTACAGAGTGGTAGAAGGAGTCATCTACTTTCTGAAGCTACAGAATTAAGTGAAACAACTCTAGCCTAGATTTAGCAGCAATACTCTATTTCTGGTCTAAAATGACTTTTGTATAGTTAAAACGTGGCAGAAAGAGGCAAGCACTATTTAGAGCGATTGAATATGGCCCAACAGCTCCATCTCAGATAGAGAAGCAATACTCTATTTCTGGTCTCATCCTACTCTTGTAAAGATAAACCGAGGCAGAAGGAGACCTGTAATTTATGGAACGATAGGATGATGCGAAAATGCTTCAGCCCAAATAGCAATATTATACTTCCGGTCTAATTTGATTTTTGTAAAGTTACAGCAAGACATAATGATTCATAAACTTTCTACGGTGATAGGATGATGAGTAACAGCTCCAACCCAGATATGGCAGCAATATTCTATTTCTGGTCAAATCAGCTTTTTGTAAAGATAAAGCGTAGCAGAAGGAGTTATGTAATTTCTCGTGCGATAGAATGTGGCAAAACAGCTTCATCCCAAATATAGCAGCAATACTCTATTTATGGTCTAATCTGGCTCTTGTAAATTTAGAGCGTGGCAGAAGGACACGTATGTTTTCTGAAGTGATAGCAAGAGGTGAAACACCTCTAGCCCAGATATAAGAGACATAATTTATTTTTGGTCTAATCTGACTTTTGTAAAGCAGGTCAAGTCCAGATATAACTGCAATAGTTTTCCTGGTGAAATCTGTGTTTTATAAATATGAAGCATAGCAGGCGGAGTTATGTACTTTCTCGTGCGATAGAATGAGGCAAAACAGCTCAGATATAGCAGCAATACTCTATTTCTGGTTTAAAATGACATTTGTTAAGTTAAACCGTTGGCAGAAGGAGTCATTCTGGAGCGACAGAATAAGGTGTTACATGTCCTGCCCAGATAAACCAGCGATACTCTACTTCTGGTCTAATCAGTATCGTTTAAAGATAAAGCGTAGCAGAAGGAGTTATGTACTTTCTCTTTTGATAGAATGAGGCGAAACAGCTTCAGTGCAGATACATCGGCTATACTCTATTTTTTGTCTAATCTGACTCTTGTAAATTTAAGTTTAAAGCGTGGCAGAAGGACACATCTAATTTATGCAGTGATAGAGTGAGGTGAAACAGCTCTAGTCCAGATATATTAGACATAATTTATTTCTGGTCTACCCTGACTCTTGTAAAAATAAAGCGTGGTAGGTGTTATGTAGTTTTTGGAGTGACAGAATGAGGCGAAACAGCTCTGGCACTGATAGAGCAGCATTAATTTATTTCTGGTTTAATCTGACACTTGTAAAGATAAAATCTGGCAGGAACAGCCATGCACTTTCTGGAACGATAGAATGAGGCCATATATATCCAGCCTAGATGTAAGAACAATATTCAATTTCTGTTTTAATCCGTTTCTTGTAAAGATAAAGCGTAGCAGAAGGATTCATGAACTTTTCTTAAGCGTTAGACTGAGGCGAATCTGTTCCAGTCTAGATAAAGCAGAAATACTCAATTTCTGGTTTAATATGATTCGTGTAAAGATCAGGCGTTGCAGAGGGAGTCATGTACTTTATGGGTCGATAGTATGGGTCGAAACAGTTTCGGCCCAAAGATTGTAGCAATATTCTGTTTCTGATCTAATCTGACTCTTGTAATAATACAGTATGTTGTAAGGAGTCTTCTGGAGCGATATAATGAAGTAAAAATTAAAAATGCTGCTGACCAGATCTATCAGAAATACTATATTTTTGGTTTAAAATGGCTTTTGTAAAATTAAAACGTGGCAGAAGGAATCATGTATCTTCTGGAGCGATAGAATGAGCCGAAACAGTTCTAGCCACAAAATTGCAGCAATACTCTGTTTTTCGTGTAATCTGGCCATTGTAAAAATAAGGCGTGACAGAAGAAGTCATGTACAGAATGAGGCATAACAATGTCCTGCCCAGATATATCCGCAATACACTATTTCTTGTCTCTTGTAGAAATAAAGATTAGCAGATATAACCGTAATACTGTAGAAAGTCTAGAAGGAAAAGAGAAGACAAGATGCTAGAACACCATTCGTGATAAATTGTAATATAGCGTTAAAGATATTTTGACTGCATCATAATTTTGTTCCCACTTTATCGAAACGTCATCCATTAGTGGCTTAAAAAACCTAATTTTCATGCTTGTTATTAATTTGAAATGATGGTTAGTCGATGATTGGCGCATTTATACCCAAATGTAAACAAATGTGCACTATTTTTGCTTTGAACTTGTGCGTTGTGGTGCAGTGGATATCGACTCGGATCGACAAATCGGGGAACCGAGTTCGAATTTTAGTTGAATTCTTTGCATTCACTTACGCACAAATACCCCTCGGAAAGGTATTAACTCGTTTCTTTCCTCCAGTTATGTGTTAAATAATAGGACAGACTGGATTCTGTATCCTTGGCTGGCAACCAATCTATCGCAGAAAACAATGACAACCGACTGTCATGATCGCCCAAAGCGTGTATCACGTATTGCACTTAAATGACTGACTGAAATAAGCGGTTAGAGAAATGATTAGGCGTTATGTAAATTTAAGATAAGAGTAATCGGTGAGAAAGAAATTTTGTAACCGATTTGAGATAATAAATTGTGGAAAATGAAAATAACAAAGTACACATGACGACTTCCCCACCAAAAAACAGATGCAGCAAAAACACTAAGATTAAGAAGAAATGTAATAGAAATCGTTGGAAAATGAAATAAAAGATAAAAATACTTATTTCTGAGCAATTATATCCTACCATAGTTTAGCGACGGGAAGACATTCTATTTCTATCGCTTAAAGAGTTTAGACTGTTCCCGCCATACAACAAGAGTTCGAATCTCTCCATAGTCGATGTGTCAAATTGGTTATTTTTTTCCTAATTTTACTGTTATTTCACCTAGTCCGATGCCTTTCAAGCTAGAGGCTTATTGAATGTGGCTAATACATCGAAATAAGAGGTGTGCAAATTATTAAAAAGTGCTAATTATGAAAATATTTAGGAAAGATAACGGTTAACCGTAGAAGTTCGGTGGAGTAATGGATAGAAGAATTGAGAGCCAAGTTCGAATTCCTTTCGAGTGCATTTCATTTAATATTGTGCAAATACTCTTGGGGAAAATACGAATCCATCTCTTCTCCTTTCAGTAGTAGGAAAGACTGAATTCTATGGTTTGGGATAGCAACCGGTGTAAAAGGACCAATCTGAATTCAAAATCTCTAAATGTAGGTTAGCCGCAAATAAGAATGGTTACACTCCTGAAGACAAAGCCAATCAGGTAAGGATTCCTTAAGATGAGTAAGAAGGCCTTAGATATGGATTTTAAACCTAGAAAAAGTTAATATTAGAACTGTCGTGTAAATAATCATCTTAGGAGTCTATTTCACAAACTATTGGTCTTTGGGAAGAAGATTTCCGAATGGAACTTCTTTCCTACTAATGGAATACAAAGAGAGTAGAGATAATTCATTGTAGTCTTAGCTGTGAAAGGTTGGAACTGGTGGAACTAATGAATGTAACGCTTCAGAACATTTTACTTGACAGTAGCAATTGAATAGCAAAACGCTTGCGGACTTTCTTGTTTGGACTGTCGAGTGGATGTTGTGGATTGAAAAGTATTTAATCACC
>JBBBDQ010002008.1:3865000-3907500 GCA_037127315.1 Ascarosepion bandense
TGTTCATGGGAATTAAATCTTATAAAGTTAAGTTACTGCTTTTTAATAACAAAATTAAAAATTTAAATATTCTACTGTTACATGTATAAAAAGATTTTAAGTTTAAAATTAAAATAAAAAAATAAAAAATAATAAAATGCACGGAGAAGAAATCAAAGGGGCGTAAATCTTGAGTTTTAAAAATTTAAAAATATTCAAATATTGCATGTACATAAAAACATAAAGAAAATTCAAATTCTAAGTAAAAATTAACAAATAAGATAAAATAAAATAAATAAAAGTGAAAAATCAAGAAGTAAAATTTAGAATTAAGAATTAAAAATTAAACAATGTAGGGAACAAAAATAAAAAGGGGTTCAATTCATAATTTTTAAAAGCAATATTTCGGGGGAAAGAAAGAAAGAAAGAAAGAAAGAAAGAAAGAAAGAAGCAAACGTATCAAGGAATCTATATCAATCTGGGTTTGAAAATTTAAGTATTTTTTTCTATGGCAGCATGTGTTCATTAAGTCACCTATGGTCTAAGATGACAAATTTTTAAAAAGGCATAGATTACATTTATCTCTTTTTCCATTGTAATGTTTGGATTTAGCTACGATATCCCAGGTAATAATTGAGTTCTTGCTGTTGTTTTTTTAATTCTCAATAATGTATGGATAAAGCGGTACTTTTGCTGCATTTACTGTTGTTTAAAGACAACAAGTGGTTGTTAAATTTTATCTTCCATCTGTTAGAAGTGCTTCCAAAGTAAAATTTAACATCATTATCACCCGAAAGAATAAACAATATTTTCGGATATACATTGGCCATTTAATGGGCAGATTTTATTATTTAGGCAGTTGTAATTATTTTTAAAAGGGTCATTTTTGCTATTAATTGGGTTACGGATTTTGTTTATGTAGGCCAAATATTTATTTGATATCATAGCATTATGTTGTGAAATATATTTATCTATGTTTTTAAAGCAACTATAACTGGCTTTAACATTGTTTTTGTCGAAGATTTTTTTAGTGTAGGTGAATGATAGATGTGCGTTGTGGTACAGTGGATATCGGCTCGGAACGAGAAACCGGGGAGCCGAGTTCGAATTCCAGTTGAATCCATTGTATTCACTTACGCTCAAATACCCTTGGGAAAGGTATTAATCCGTCTATTCCTTCCAGTTATGGGTTAAATAGCAGGACAGATTGGGTTCTATAGCCTTGGTCGGCAACCAGTCTATCGCAGAAAGCAATGGCAACCTACTGCGGGATAATCTTCTGCCCAGTCAGTCATGTGTCCTTTGGAGACATGATCGCCCAAGCGTGTATCACGTATGGCACTTTAACTGACTGAATGGTAGAAGTGTTTGCGAATTAAGTTAAAGAATGTTAGTTTGGACGTTACGACTGAAGGTCGGTTTAAACCAAATAATGTTACGTTCACGTGACTTCTGCTTATTTCTGACTACCTTGTTTTGAACTGAGTATTCTAAACTAGTGTTGAGTTTACTTATTTTCTAAAGCATTAATGTATTTAATTTTGGAATTGTCCAAAATTTCCTTATTGGTACAGTTGGTACATAAACGAAATAAATGGATTTGTGTAGATTGCTGGTGATTCTTTGCGGGTGATTTGATTCCCTATTGATGTATATGATGATGATATGAGACCTTAGTGTATTTTTTTTAATCATTTCACCCCGAGTAGGGGGCTACGCAGGAGTGAAAAGATTGGAAAAGAGAAAGCCGGAAACCACATTTTCTTTGGAAAATCTTATTAAATCCTTTCTAATTATATCCGTTTTGTGTAGATTATTTTTGCGGAGGATTATCAACCTGGCGTTTCGGAAATGCCTTGGAAAATATGTTGACAAATTCAGGATTTGCTGTCTCTGATTAATCCTTTTCACATATTCAGCGTAACACTGACATTTAACATTCTTATGCATCATAACTATTTATAAAGTGGGAACGACAAAAGACAGAAACACCCACTTGGTAGTAAAATCAACACACAACCTGACAGTTGTATATATATATATATATATATATATATATATATATATATGACAGATGAAATAAATATAACGGTTGACAAATTACATCTCGTTCATTAATTAATTTGTGAACCATTATATTTGAATCAAGAAGAAAATTTACAGTAATTTTAGCAGCACATTTCTACAGTTATTTTTTGTTACCGCAACTCACACCCCTGAAGATGATCTTGGAAGGAAACTGAAACTACTCAGGGACGTCGAGAAATAATAATATTATCTATCAACGTTACAGCTCATGTTTTACATGTTTCAATTATAATACGCGAAAGATTATCCGTGATTATGAACGCATATGATTAAAAAATAAACAGACACAATGTTTGCAATTTATTTAATCTGACATGTCTAAAAAACATTCATGGCTGACTGCAACTAAAGTTTAATTCAATTGAACACTATATATATAGTGTTTAATTGTGATAATGTTTAGCGCCAAGGTTTTTTTTTCAGTGGTTTTACTGAGAATATGTATTTTGACAAGCAGTTTTTTATCGTAAAGTGCTCAATATATAATGATGCTTAGTACCAAAAGTGCTGATTTTTCAGTAGATTACTGGTAGAAAGCAAGTTAAGTGCCATATGTGCTACACGCTTGGGCGATCATGTCTGGAATGAGACATGACTGACTTGGCAGAAGATAATCAAACAGTAGGTTGTGATTGCTTCCTGCAGTAAACTAGTTGCCAAGCAAGGCTATAACCCAATCTGTCCTAATATTTAACCTATAAATAGAGGGGAAAGACGGATTAATACATTTATCAAGGGTAACTGTGCGTAATTGAATGGAAGGTATTCAACTGGAATTCGAACTCGGCTCCCCGATTTGTCGTTCCGTGTCGATATCCACTGCACCACAACGAACATTCGCAAATACCCTTTAGAAAGGTATCTGTCTCTTCTCTCCAGTTATGGGTTAAATAACAGACAGATTGGGTTCTATAGCATTGGTCAGCAACCAGTCTACCGCAGAAAAATAATAGTAACCAACTGTGGGATAATCTTCTGCCCAGTTAGTCATGTCTCTAAAGAAACATGACACCCATGCGTGTATCACGTATGACGTTTAACTGACTGACTGACTGGTAGAAAAGCATTTTAGGCAAGCGGTGTTTTATGTCATAAAGTGCTTGATATCTAGGTAGAGATAAAGCGTTAACAGAAACTTGTCATTATACAACCGGTAGAAGGAGGCAGACTCTTTAGCGTGTATATTATCATTATATATATATATATATATATATATATATATATATATATATGACAAATAACAAACAGATAAAACCCATTAGCTGTTCACCGTAATGTGACTGATCAAACTTTTGCTAGAAAATATGATACTTAGACGAGAAGATTTTGAAAATGCTTTACTTACTAATTCATCCAAAGTAAATTTCATACAAGTCCCTACAACCTTTCAACATTTTTAGCGGACCTTCTATTTTTCTTTTTTGTTTTAATCATATCACCCCAAGCAAGGCGATATCGCCACTGATGCGCAGGGGGCTACGTAAGGGTAAAAGAATGAAAAAGAGAAAGCCGGAAACCACATCCTAAACAGGGAACAAGGGATGGGCCTCTTCACCTGTTCAATAGATGTTGGTGGAGTGTGAACCGGGCGATAGTTTAGTCTATCTACTCCTATTGAAAAAAATAAAAATAAAAGAGAGTGAAAAGACTGGAAAAGAGAAAACCGGAAACCGCATCCTAAACAGGGAACAAGGGATGGGCCTCTTCACCTGTTCAATAGATGTGGGTGGAGTGTGAACCGGGCGATAGTTTAGTCTATCTACTCCAATTGAAAAAAAAAGAGAGAGTGAAAAGATTGGAAAAGAGAAAGCCGGAAACAGTATCCTAAACAGGAAACAAGGGATGAGCCTCTTCACCTGTTCAATAGATTTGGGTGAAGTTTGAACCCGGCGATAGTTTAGTCTATCTACTCCTATTGAAAAAAAAGATAAAAGGGTGAAAAGATTGGAAAAGAGAAAACCGGAAACCGCATCCTAAACAGGAAACAAGGGATGAGCCTCTTCACCTGTTCAATAGATGTGGGTGGAGTGTGAACCGGGCGATAGTTTAGTCTATCTACTCCAATTCGTCTATCTACTCCAATTTATCACAATATAGAATATGTAATAATTGATTCATCAGTGATTATGCCCAGAATTCAGAATTCATGTGAACATGCTACCATAAACCATTCGTATATCCTAAAAAGGAAGATCCTAAGAATCACTCACTATAATATCCATACTATCAAACTGCAGCAATTCTATCGGCGTAAAATGCTACCAAAGAAAAAAATTAAAAGAACTTGAAAAAATGCTGATAGTAATTAAGCTGATATCAAAAATATAATTTTTAAAAAGATAAGCGTAACCAAAAGCTGTCTTACTATTTAAAAAAATACAATTTTGACTGTTTAAATACAAAATCTTTATCAGGAGAGAAAAAAAAACGTCGAATTTCGGCATTAAATGATACAAGGGTTTGATATATAGTAAAACAAACAAACTAGTCTTATATCGGGTGAACTTTAGTAATAAAAAACAAAAAATAAAAATTAAACAGAAATGACAACAAACAAAAAGATTCACGGCCGATTTCGAATTCCTGCCGAAGTCGTTACATTCACCTTTGCACAAATACTTTTACATAAAGTACATCTATAAACTATGAGAGAAAAATACAGCAGATTTCAACATGGATGATTCAAATTGGGAATGATTATATATATATATATAAAATTAGACAGACACACCTTGCCTGTTTAATTTAATAAAACGTGTCTGAGTGAATACTTGCTACCTGAATATACGTAGATATATAAGTAGATATTTAATTTATTTATCATTTAATTATTTGAAAATATCTTTCCATGTGTATATGTATGCGTATAATCACGTATAGAAGCTACGTGAGAGAGAGAACGAGAAAGCAGTTAGATGTTGCTATAAAGGCAGGTGAAATAATAAAAGTGAGTGAGGATTATGGTGAAGTTCTGCCGTGTGAGAAGTAAAGAATTGGTAAAGACTGCATTCATAAAGTAGAAATCTAATAAGATTGGAAATCGTTCATCGCTCAGGTGAAGCAGAAAATGCTCTGATGTATTTTCACACCTTTATTATGTGTTTGATATTCTCTTCAGACTGACACCTTCCAGGTGAGAAAAGATATTCTTGGAAACGGTGATTAAGTTTTTGCTCCAACTATTCGAAGATAAGAGATTTGAGGTAAAGAGTTTGTAGGTTAGAATGCAGCAGAATAAAAAGGAAAATGTGATGTTGGACGAGAATAGACGAGAATTGAGCAAAGATAAAAAAAAATAGGGATGAAATAAGAAGGAAGATTAATGAGGAAAAATAAGATAGCAAAAGGTTAAGACAATAATCAACACAGGCGATGAAAGGAAGAAAGAATGACAATTATAAGAACGAAGTAGAAAGAAATTATTAAAGTATGAGAAAAAAAAACAAAGCAAAGATTTAAGAGAGAAATAAATGCAATTTTGCGAACAGAGGAATAGAAAATAAAAGAAAGACATAAAAAAGAAAGAAAATAAAGAGTATAAGAATTGAAAGAAAGGAAGAAGGAAAGAAAAATTGAACAAATTTGAAGGAAAGAAAGAGAACAAAATATGAAGAAAGTAAGCAAGCAAAGTAAAAAGCAAACAAGAAAGAAAGAAAGAAAGAAAGAAAGAACGAAAATTATAACGAAGTAAAAAGAAAGAGACGGATGAAAAAGAAAGAAAATATAAGGAAGGAAGAAAGAAGGGAAATTATAAAACGAAGTAAAAAGAAAGAAAGAAACAAGAATGAAAAAGAAAGAAACTATAAGAAAGGAAGAAAGAAAGAAACTTATAAGAACGAATTAAAAAGAAAGAAAGAAAGATGGAAAAGAAAGAAACTATAAGAAAGAAAGAAAAATTATAAGAACGAAGTAAAAAGAAAGAAAGAAAGATGGAAAAGAAAGAAACTATAAGAAAGAAAGAAAAATTATAAGAACGAAATAAAAAGAAAGAAAGAAACAAGAATGAAAAAGAAAGAAACTATAAGAAAGGAAGAAAGAAGGAAACTTATAAGAACGAATTAAAAAGAAAGAAAGAAAGATGGAAAAGAAAGAAACTATTAAAAAGGAAGGAAGAAAGGAAATTATAAGAACGAAGTAAAAAGAAAGAAACAAGGATGAAAAAAAGAAAATATAAGAAAGGAAGAAAGTAAGGAAATTATAATAATGAAGTAAAAAGAAAGAAAGAAAGAAAGAAAGAAAGAAGGAAATAAAAGAAGCTATAAGAAAAGAAGAAAGAAAGTTATATGAACAGAGAAAACTGAAAGAAAGTCACCAGAAAGAAAGAACGAAAGAAAATAAAGGTATAAATATTGAAAGAAAGGAAGAAGGAAGGAAAACTAGAGAGGAATGAGTCAATACGAAAGCTAGTAAGAAAGAGACGTATAAGAAGACAGTATGAAGAAAGGTAGCTAGCTAACAACGAAGAAAGAAAACTTCGAAGAAAATTATAAGATCGAGGTTAAAAGAAAGAAAGAAAGAAAGAAAGAAAGAAAGAAAAATATAAGAAAGAAAGAAAAAAGAAAGAAAGAATGAAATTATGCGAAGACCGGAAAATGAAAGGAAATGATAAAGATGAAAGGAAGAAAGAAAATAAAATTAAAAGAATGAATCCAACAGAAAGAAAGAAAGAAAGAAAGAAACGTGATGAAAGTAAGTAAAACAAGAAAGAGGGAAGAATGAATCAAAACTAAACAGTGAATGACAGTATAGGAGCAATAAAAAGGAAAGAGAAAAGATGGAATTATGTTTAAATGGAAAGAATTTAAAAGAAAAGGTTGAAAGGAAAATTTTAGCGAGAAGAAATAACTCGATCAACTCAGAAGTCAATCAAGCAAAATGATGTTGAAATCAAGTGCAAAGAGAGAGAAAACTCTAAGCGAAAACGAAGTATTTGATTGATTGCTGCAAAAGAAAAAAAAAGACGGAACCATCATTGTCAGAAAGATACTTAAACGTCTGTAAGAAAATAGACGGTCAAAGAGAGTTCGAAAAACAAAAATAGAACAAGAGAAATAAAAACATATTGAATGTGGTGTAGTATGTTACATATAAGCGACAAAAAGACAAATTGAGCATTTATAGAATGTAGTGGGGAGACCTTTTCGCGCCAAAGATTTTACACCTTCATGTCAATGCGTTTTTTTTATCATTCCACCCTAAGCAAGGGGATAAAGCTACTATGACGCAAAGGGGTTATTGAGAGTAAAAGAAAATGAGAAAATAATAGTGTAGAAAAGGCAATAAAAGAACGAATTTCAGTGAGACTGAAACAGACCCAAGCAAAGCAATAAAGATACAGACGCAAGGAATTTTTGTGTGCGAGAGAATATATAAAAAGCATTATTAAAGATATATATATATATATATATATAGAGAGAGAGAGAGAGAGAGAGAAAGAAAGAGAACAGTAAATAAGTATTTGTCTGTATTTCTGCGATTGAGGTAGTATTTACAGTATTTACATTATTCGGACTATTGTCCTCATCTTTGTTACCATTTCGGCCGTTGTACGCTCCGGCTTTCTTCATGTAATGGGAATTTCGAACCGAACCTTTTACTACAATCACTGGACACATGGACCAGTGGATATAGACGCTGGTTAGTTCCTGTGACTTGACCCAAAGAGTTGAGACTTCAATACCAGGCTACAGCAGTGGTGAACAAGTAACTTACAGGGTTAAAGGGAGATAACTCATGGCTTCCAAATGACGCACTGCTACGCAAGGAATAGAGTTCATATAACACAGTAATTGTAATAAAGTGTTCAGTTCGAAATTCCTAGCACCTGAAGAAGACCGGAGCATGCAATGACTGATACGTCGTACAAATAGCAACAAAGATGAAGACAATAGTCCGAATAATGTAAATACTGTAACCGAAACTGAGTTATCAATTTTAGATGTTGTTTTTGTCCTCATCTTTGTTGCTATATTCATAACGTTTCGGATGTTGTACGCTCCGACTATCTTCAGGTTATTGAAATTTCGAACTAAACCATTTATTTCGTTCATTGGGATAGATGTTTCAATATCTGGCTACAACAGAGGTGAACAAACAAAACTAACCGAGACATCGGATTCGTGACAGAAAAACCTGCATTGCTGCTTTCGGAACGTGACATAGTTGAGTATTCATATTGTATGAAATGGAGCTTCCTGTTCCATACAGAAAAATTAGTTTTCATTCTGCTTAATGACCCTTCAACCACTATAGGGTTATTTAAGGACTGATAAAGATGTTAAATTGTCCAGCATATATCCTTTTCCACCAAACGCATATGTATTTTATATCAGTATTCCTTAGGCACTTTAACAACAAAGTGGTCCACACTATCAGCAAAAATTGACAAGATGCGTCACACACCATCAGCACAAACCGACAAAGTTCTTCTCACACCATCAATAAAAATCGACTAAGTGCTTTCGACACCATCAGTAACATTTGATCGTATGCTGCTGGCAGTTCAATCAAAATAGTTCAGTAGACAGTCTCCTGATCTATCCTCACCTATTTGAGAATTGAACAGAGTCGATGGATTTGGAATGATTTTGTGCTAAATTTTTAAGGATTTGTCCAGCATTTAAATTCCCCTTAGATCTTCTCTCCTGAAGAAGTGGCCTTTACTTTTCTGTTGTATTTTAGACGGGTTTCTTAAGACACACACTTCCATATCTGTTGTCAAGTAGGGAAAACTTATATTCAATATATCAATAATTCGTTTTTCTCTGCTGAACTTGGATTCATTTAAGAATTAAGTTTCCTCGGATTGTTTTCTTTTTAGAAATCGTGATTCAGACAGACTAATTCTTCATTTCATTTGGGTTCTACTTAAATGGGTGACCGCTTGAGAATACCAGGTGCTGTAAACGTTTAGTGACGGATGTGCGTTGTAGTGCAGTGGATATCGGCTCGGAAAGAGAAATCGGTGAGCCGAGTTCGAATTCCAGTTGAATACCCTGCGTTCACTTAAGCACTGGTACACTTGGGAAAGGTATTAATCCGTCTCTTCCCTCCGGTTATGGGTAAAATAACAGGGTAGGACTTGGGAACTCTGACCTTAAAAACAAATCCCAATGAATCTTGATACTCGAAAAAAGAAAAAAATATTACTAGACACAAAACTTATATAAAAACAATAAATTGTTGAAAGAAAAAAGGTATTACCAGCAATAAATAAATAACATTTAGTTGGCAATAAATGACCGAGGTTGATTTGCCATAAAAACAAAACAACCAACCAACCAACCAACCAACCAACCAAATCATTTGGGTTCAATTTGTTACATAGGTTGCCTTACTATAAACCCTATTTTTTATTTATTTTTGTGGTTTCATGCCTTATTGCGCTAAAATTACTATTGTGCCCTAACTAAGCTCAACGTTCCATAAAAATGTTTTGAATTGTCCATTACATATACCTTCTTATCGACTGGATAAGCATTTTATGAAATTAAGGATATTATTACTGAGCATCAGGACAAGACAGAAAAAGTTCTTGGGACTTGCAATGAGGAAGGATGGCTTGGAAAACCTGATACTAACAGGCCAGATGGAAAAAGAGACAGGGGAAAGCAGCGGATAACATATTTGAAGGACCTGAGCAGGTGAATGACAGAACGGGGGTTGCGTAGTGTAACAAGAAAAAGCGTGCTAAGAACCACCAGGGATAGGAAGACGTGGAAAACCATGATCTCCTACATCCTGAAAGGACAAGGCACATAGAAGAAGAAAAATTGTCAAGTGACGCATCGACATCTCCTGCTTTAAAGAAATAACGAACACTTTTAACTTATTGAGTGGACAGTTCTCCTTGACCTGTCATTGGTCAATTGAAGCCACGTGTATTAAACTTGGGTCGACGAGTGCACCAGCATGAAGCTACAAGTCATTGTGACTGAGGCTTCGAGTATATTTCATCTTGTTCAAAATTGTTGATCAAACGTTCACCTAGAAACTATAACTAAGATTCGCTCAGTATTACTTTCAAGATGTGGGTGATTATGGCTCTCCACGACTTGTTAACAATTATAGATCTTACTAATCTTCATAGTTTACCATTTCTTCCACTCTTCGTTGTTCCATCCATTTACATTAGCCTGTCAGATTGCTGTTGCTTTTTTTATCTTCAATATATAATGCGAGTGTTAAATTTTCCAAGCCCACCTTCCTCATTATGTGCACTTCTCTTTCTGATTCTGAGTACAAGTGTTGCTTTCGTTTCCATTTTGAATTTAAATGGCGTCGAGGCACCAAACAACTCTTTTAGCTAATTTGAGGAGTCTGAATCTGAAAATGGCCTTACTTAGAAAAAAATTGTTTTCTGTATATATGATATTGAACAATGACATTGTTTCTCAAAGTAAAACCACAGAAACCTCTGACTCCATATTTAAAACAAAAAATATTGGTTTGCTTATTAAAAAATACTGTTTTTTCAAAAGCAATTAAACCCTAAGGATTTAAAAATAACACGATTGAATATACCAAAACCAAGAAGCATTTTCATCAAATCATTTAATAAACTAAGAGAAAAGCTTCGCGAACATGAGAACACTGTTAAAAATTTCACTTTTTCTTGATTTTCTATCCTGTTAAAATTATTAAGTCTCTTTTGATACCCGGATATTAGTCAACCATCATCCGCTTATCCCTCCTACACGGGTAGCGTTCTTCTATTGTTTTGATATCCTGATGAAATCGTTCTCCTTGTTCATCACTCACATTCTTTTTTTTAATCATTTCACCCCGAGCAAGGCGGAAATGCCACTGATGACACGGGGGCTACATAACTGTAAAAAAATTAATTAGAAAAGAGTGAGGAGTACATCTAGTTAGAAAGGAGCAATAGAAAACTGAGAAAGCAGGTGCGATGACAGATACATAGGTGGAGAGAAAGGAAGGATATACGGGGGTGGGGAAAAAGCTGGATATCAGTGGTTAATAGATGAGTATTGACATTGCATTTAAATTTCTGGAGGTTGTAGCCGTCAGGAAAGCAAGAATATGGGAGCGAGTTCCACAGGCGGGAAGTGCGAGAGAAGAAGCTGCAGGAGTAGAATTGTCGTCTGCATTTGACTAACCTGACTGTGAATGTTGCCAGTTTGGTTGCACGAATAAACACCTATTGAGGAGGCACCAGTGACTTAAGTTCGTCCGAGCTTAAGCCATGAGAGTATTTATAGAACAGACAAAGGGAGGCCACATTTCAACGGTGGGGAAGTGGCTGCAGTCGAGCCGCCAGAGCAGTACCTATCACATTACAGACTCTTCTTTGGAGCCTGTCAAGAACACTGAGGAGAACGGCAGGGGCGCCTGACCATATATGGCAGCAGTACTCCATGCACGGGCGGATGGTTGACTTGTATATATGCAGGATGGATTCAGGCGGAAAAAAAACCTGGATCGACATAGTGACCCAACCTTCTTAGCAGTAGATTTAGCTATGGATTCAATATAGTGGTTCCATTTTAGGTCTGAGGAGAGGGTAAGGCCGAGGAGGGGTAGTGTGTTGCTCTCAGGAAGAATCGCTCGGTCCATGGTTATGGGAGGCAGGAGAGGTTGCCTGTCATGGTTGACAGACAACATCTTGGTCTTAGACGCGTTGAAGTCGACAAGCCACTTCTTGCCCCAATTCACCACAGAGTGTAGATCCCGTTCAAGGTCAGCAGCGAGATTATGTCTGTCCGCCACGACAGGTTTATTACTGGTGCGGGAGTATATTGTGGTGTCGTCTGCGTAGATGCCTACTTGGGAACTGATCTCATCTGGGAGGTCGTTGATGAAAATAAGGAAGAGCGTCGGGCCCAGGACACCACCATTCTTGCTGTAGGATGAAGAGGCATGCCCATTCAAAACGACCTTTATTTTGCGGTTATTTAAAAAAGACAGGATTAGGTCAAGCAGGCGACCGGTAATACCGTAACCCCGTAGATTGCATAGGTGGCCAGAGTGCCAAACCCTGTCAAAAGCCTTGGAGATGTCCAGAGCAACCGTGCGAGCCTCGTCAGACTCATCAAGGGACTGGAGTATGTACTCCGTTACGGTTGTTAGCAAGCCGGCCGTGGACCTGGCAAAGCGGAAGACATATTGCCTGTCAGAGAAGAGTTTGTGAGCAGTAAAATGTTGAACTATTTCAGCATTGATTATGGCCTCGAATACTTTCCCGAATATCGGTAGAAGACTGATAGGACGATAGTTGGATGGGTCCGAGGCTTCACCAAAGCACTCAGCTTTGTCTGCAGATGACGTGAGAACCTCAAATTCATGGATTAAAGGAGGTATTGAGGATTTGCTATTGTTCAGCACTCGTTTGCAAATCCTCTAATAGTCCTTGTAGCCGAACTTGCGGTCAGCTATGCGCTGTCGCATTCTATCAGCAAACAACCGTTTGGCGTCATTTAGGGTTCTCTTGCACTCATTGCGAGCAAACGTGAACAGGCGCCTATTGTGATCAGATGACTGTCTCCAGAATAGACGGAAGTAATGTTTCCTGTGGGCAATGGCGGCTGAGCAGACAGGAGAGAACCAAGGAGAGGAATGAGTTCATAGGCAATACTTCCTGGTGGGTGTGAAAGCATCAATGCTAGCTTTCACCCATGACGAGACCTCAGAGTCACAGTCATCAGCTGATAGATCGAACACTTTTCCCCAAGGGACGTCGCAGAGGAAATCGCGAAAGGCATCTCAGTCAGCTTTTTGGTATAGGTAAGAGGTCCTATAGGTAGGGGGCTCCTGGGGGGGAGTGAGAGTGGAAAGAAATACTGAGAGAGACTACAGCGTCGTCGGAGTTACCGAGAGGGCAAAGCTGCGAGACTTGACAGGCGTCAGGCGCAGAGGTGAAACATATCTAGTAGTGAGGAATGACCCGAGGGAATGCTTGGGAAGCGAGTGGGGAAGTCCACCACTTTCGTAAGGGATTGGGAAATAGCGAAGTTCATGGCGTGAATGCCCGCTGGATCAGTAACAGCGTTTTCAAGCCACTCAGAGTGATGTGGGCGAATGGGTGATAGGAAATAGCCTTATCTATGTCATCAGCAATGCTATCTAGTAGGGAGTAGTCAGGAGAAGAGGGAGAACGGTAAAGAAAGAGACAGGCGGAGACATATGTATTGGTGGTCAGTAGATTCGAGTGAAGTCATCCTAGCTATGGGGAGATGTTCGCTGACGTAGACACCCAGCTCATGCATGTGGACAGTGGAATCCTTCCTTAAGAGGGGAAGATAACCAGGGATGGAGAGGTCAGAGGAGGGAATAGTTGAGTTGAGGTTAGTTTCGCAGAGCGCAAGGATGTCAGGGGACTTTTCATGCAGGAACGCTTATATACTAGGAAAGTTAGTACGAATGCCCCGGATATTAGTGAAAGAAAGGTTAATGGGTTTAGGTGGTTAGATTTTAACTGGTTTAGGGTAGTTTCTGATTTGTTTCGTCATATGTTTTTGATTTATAGAAAGGGACCTAGAGTAGAGGATACAGGCGGTCATTATCCACGATCTGTGCTGGGAGAGAAACTGACTAGGGCTGCAACAAGGTGTGGCCTCAGGGTTGCCCACCGAAAGCGCTTGTAGGGACACCTATCCATGCGCGACATGGCACTACAAGAACCCCGGTATTATACAACTGTTGATCAGAGCAGCCGCTCTTGACGCTACGCAAGAGTTAGGGCTCCTAATCACCAGTCGGAAGTAGCAACCAGGAAACTGCCAACGCGGTACCCTCACAGTGATGAGCCGTTGCCACCAACCGGCAAGATCGCAGGAAAATCACGGAAGCACCAATACCAAGGTCTGAAGAGAGAGAAGAGAAAGCCGGAAACCACATACTAAACAGGGAACAAGAGACAAGCCTCTATTCCAGTTCTATAGACGTGGGAGGAGTATGGACTGGGCGATAGTGTGATCTATCTACTCCTATTTAAAAAATAAAAATAAAAACAAAAATAAAAATAAAAAAAATTCCAAGGGTGGTGAGTAAACTAAGTTTTAACTTAGTTAAAGTCTAAATGGAGCATAAACACCGAAAAATATTAGTAAAAAAATACCACACAGGCTAAACCCAGGAAATTTGAATTAAGAAATTTATATCTTCAACTCTTGTCTTTTCCCAAAAATTAAGATCTGGCTAAGCTGCCTGTCCGTGTACAAAGCAAACGAACGAATTTGAATTTGAAGAACAGACCATCTACGAAATTTAGAGATTTCACAGGGTTGATGGGTGGGGTCGGTCAACTGTCCAGTAACGATCACTATCTTGGTAGGAATAATAAATAAATAAATAAATAAATAAAGAGAACCTCAGAACAGTAAAGCTAAGCTACAATTATGTGGAAATTTATCTAAATGGCCATGTAAAAAATGAACATTAATACTCATATCAGCATATTACTGATGAAGTGTATTACTGATAAACTTTATCAGTAATTTGAATTTTGGCGATAAATTCGAAAAACTTGGTACTTCTGTTTTTAACATTTTGACTCAAAACGCTTTTTTTAAAAAAATGAAAATTGTTTATTTCAGGTGGTTGACATAAATTGCTCAGCCTACCTGAAAATTGATGGCTTTCTAGGACCTTTATTTATTAAATGTTGCGATTAGCCAAAATCGTGAATTTATTTATTAAAAAAACAAAAAACAAAAAACGAGCAATTTCACTACAGTAAAAATGATAGCTAATCATGAAAATCTAAGGTCATTTTTGGAATCAGCATGTGTTTTGTTGCTTCGCCTCAAAAACTGAGCTGACCAGTGTAAATCTCTCTTGGAAGACAGCGAATTATGAACCAACGGAACAGAATCAAAATAAGTGAAGTGAGAGGATTTTTATTGAGTCATTGTCAGCAAAGCAATCACGTAAACAAATTCCAAATTACTATCTCAAGTTTGCTAACTCTTAAGGTTTTTCTTACCAAAGTTGTGGAGGGAGTTCCTTCCTAACATTTTGTTTGAAATAGTGTGTTACATCAACATCTTGATTAAGTCATTATTTTCTCTTCGACTTCCGTGTAATATTTTCTTTTAGTTGTTGTTGGTTTTTTGAAGGTGTTCACGAAATGCGATATCAGTTATTTGTTACAGTTTTTGTTTTGTGATTCTGTCGCACCAGTGCATGAGAATCAAAGAAACATGGTCCTCTCTAAGACCGACATTGGATTCATTTTCAACGACAGATCATAAACTAAATTTGGTAAAAGCCAACATTTTATGGCATAGCTTACCAATTTCTTTGTAATGTTTGGGTAATCATATCTTTCATCGACTTTTAACTCTTTGCACATTGTGATGTTAATACTAATTGTTTCATTAGATGGAAACATTCGACATTTATTCACTAAACAGCTAGATTGTATCTAGGTTGAAATATAAAAAAATATTTCTATTAAAATAGTTTTTAAAGAAGACAAGTTCTTGAAGTCAAATAAGTTATTAAACTTTCTGGTATCTTTGAAGGTTTACTTCGTAACATTTTCTTTGAACTAGAGGAGAAGGTCAATATCTTGACTATGTCATAATTTCTCGTCAAATTCCATGTGGTATTCATTTTAGTTTGTTCATATTTCTGAGATGAGATGTTGTAACTATTTCCGCTATACGGACTGTTGTCCTCATCTTTATTGCCATATTCACGACGTTTCGGCCGTTGTATGCTTCGACCGCCTTCAGGTGATTTTCATTAGAATTTCGAACCGAACCCTTTATTTAGTCCACGGGGTTAGATTATTCTAGTTCTACCTGTCATGACTATTCTGGATATCTCAGTTTTCAGTTAATTCTCTTTAGTAACTCAAGTTTTCAAACTTTTGGCCAGGCATCAAACTCCTTGGATCAAGGTACTTTTCATGCGGATTACTTCAACGAACGCTTTTATCCATTGGTCATTGTTCTTTGGGAATATCAGTGATTGATTTTTTTTTAACTTATAACCATAATGTCTCAGTAACCATTTTAAATAATTTTTTAAAACATAACTTGACCCACTGAGTTGTGAGTTCAATATTTGTCCACAGCATAGGCGAACAAAAACATGGATGTATTATTTATAGGGAAATAGCTGAAAATGATATTTGTCTATATTTTTGAGATGAGGTAGTATTTACAGTATTTACACTATTCGCACCATTGTCCTTATGTTTGTTACTATTTGTACGACGTTGCGGCCGTTGTACGCTCCGGCCTTCTTCAGGTGCTAGAAATTTCGAACCGAACCCTTTATTATAATCACTGTACACATAGCCCAGTGGATATAGACGTTTGTTAGTTCCTGGGACTTGGCTCAAATAGTTTTGAATTCAATACCAGGCTACAGCAGTGGTGAACAAGTAACTTACAGGGTTAGAGGGATATAACTCAAGAATTCCAAAAGAGGCACGACTACGCAAAGAATAGAGTTCATATACCCCAGTGATTGCAATAAAGGATACATTGCAGATTAAGAAGGACAACTTATGCAGATATGTGGGGAAGATAACGGTTGGCTCTAGACGTGAACAGGTTAACGTTGTAGTAATCGAGCAAGCATCCTCTTGGTAGTCGGTTCTACAAAGCAGTAGTTCGAGGGAAGAAAATACTCGAGTGGAACTTACATCTCACAAATGAAATATGAAGGAAATGGGGGGGGTACCTAAAATATACGTGAAATGGTGGGTTTTAACCACTAAATTTAGTGGTGGAACGAAAGAATTTAATTTAGTTTCAACGCCTTCCATGGAAATACCAATAGAACAGGAGAGGTTTCCGATGTCTCGTCTGTGAGAAAAGGGGTTGTGGAATGAAAAAGAATTAATCATCCCTAAGGACGTGGAGACGCTTTTGGACTCTGTGAGACTGGAAATTGAAGACAGAACAACTTCTGCCCACATATGGCATCAGTATTCCATTTTCGGTCTGTTCTGGCTCTTGTAAAGGGAAAATACAGGAGGGGGGCACTTGCGGCAGCGGCACAGGAGGCCGAACATTTTTCCAGTATCTTTGGCGTATGTACGAGTTTCACTTGAGGTGTGGGTTGAACATAAACCCCAGTTGGCGCTGCGTATTTTGTTGGCTTTTAAACTCATTAATTAAGAGCTGCAATGGTCAAGAAGCTGTGGAAAGCTATGATCGTCTACATCCTGAGTGGATACGGAACATAAAGAAGAAAAATCAATGTCTTATGCCAAGGAACATGTCTCTCGGACAATAAACCCACTTCAGAAAGAGTTAATCTCCTTGCTAAATCCCTCCTCTAGAGATCAAGTGCCAAGGTGGGGAACTAAACCATTTTTCATCTTCTGGTCTATTTAGGATTTGCACTTTAAACTCAGCTTTATGCCATATTCAGTTCGAATAAACCCCATATTTCCTCTCTAATCCGTACATGACCGCTTTTACTAGGTAACATGGCGCTCTTAGGTACTTCTGTACATAATACTCGTATCGTCTGATAAGTCATGCCGGTGGGAATTTTCTAACCTTTTTTTACAATGATGTTCATTTTGCCAAGATCCACTCGGATACATTGCGGAGTAAGAAGCACAGCTTATGGAGATATGTAGGAAAAATAATGGTTAGCTCTAGGAAGAGGATAACAAGAGGTATTTACTGGAGTGATACAGGGAACAAATCATTTTTCCATCATCTTTATAGATAGATCGTATGTGTAGTTCTTGAGAGTTCATTTTGTTCCAGTGTTGAGTTTGTCCCAGTGTTGAGTTTGTCCCGGTGTTGAGTTTGTCCCAGTGTTGAGTTTGTCCCAGTGTTGAGTTTGTCCCGGTGTTGAGTTTGTCCCAGTGTTGAGTTTGTTCCAGTGTTGAGTTTACCCCAGTGTTGAGCTTGTCCCAGTGTTGAGTTTGTCCCAGTGTTGAGTTTGTCCCAGTGTTGAGCTTGTCCCGGTGTTGAGTTTGTCCAATGTTGAGTTTGTCCCGGTGTTGAGTTTGTCCCGGTGTTGAGTTTGTCCCAGTGTTGAGTTTGTCCCGGTGTTGAGTTTGTCCCGGTGTTGAGTTTGTCCCAGTGTTGAGTTTGTCCCGGTGTTGAGTTTGTCCCAGTGTTGAGTTTGTCCCGGTGTTGAGTTTGTCCCAGTGTTGAGTTTGTCCCGGTGTTGAGTTTGTCCCAGTGTTGAGTTTGTCCCGGTGTTGAGTTTGTCCAATGTTGAGTTTGTCCCGGTGTTGAGTTTGTCCCGGTGTTGAGTTTGTCCTAGTGTTGAGTTTGTCCCAGTGTTGAGTTTGTCCCGTTGTTATCTCTGGGCGACACAGGGCTACCCAGAGATAACACCGATTGATCACAAAAAAGTGAATATTCAAGGTCACAATACATCGAAGAAGCATCATATGTTATTTGGTGAATGCCCCCCCCCCCCCAGTATATCCGTCATGGTTTCCTGTGATAAATTTGTTATAACGGATCCATATGCTGTGGTGTGATTTAGTATTTATTAATTCTACATCATGCTTTTTTTATGCTAGATTCAGAATATAAACCGTCGATGCTTTCATTTAAATTCGAGATCAGTCAGTTAAGTGCCATACGTGATACATGCTTTGGGCGAAAGAGACATGACTGACTGGACAGAAGATTATCCCACAGTAGGTTGCCATTGCTTTCTGCGGTAGACTGGTGGCCAGCCAAGGCTATAGAATCCAATCTGTCCTATTATTCAACCCATAACTGGAGGAAAGAGACGGATTAATATCTTTCCCAAGGATATTTTTGCGTAAGTGCATGCAAAGAATTCAACTGAGATTCGAACTCGGCACTACAGTTTTTTCGTTCCGAGTCGATATCCACTGCACCACAATCCACAAATTCGAGAATCACATGTGAATATTTATTTATTTTACTTTTTGGAACACTGAGAGGATGTTTATTTTTTATCAAGATCCTTTTCGTCCCAAATGTGAATACCTATATTAGAAGTATGTTTGCATCTCAGGTCATATGTCCGCATGGTATCAGAATTGTCTATTGGTGCTGTAGTAGAAGTCATTTGATTTGTAGTGGAAGTCATATGATTAACCTTCCCCATTATATTCATCGTTCGTGTCCGATGTAGGCCAAATCTGTTAAAACCGAAGATATTTTCCAACAAATACTAATCAGGCAATACATTTTTGCGATCCATTGTCTTTATTTTTATCTTGCTTCTCTTAGTTAAGTAAGATAGTGTCTCTTAACACGTTATATTCATATCAGTCTTTGTTAAACAACATTACCCAGCTAACAAATTTCTTGCAATGATGTTACAATTAGTTTGCAAAGTCTTTTATTTAAAAAGAAATATTTATTTAAGCATTATTTTAATGGATACTCGTATTTGAGTAGATACTCTTTTTTTTTATAATTGCACAGAATTTTTTCTATAATATTTGTTTTTAATTTCTTTTTCGTTTTAATTTCTTTTTCGTTTTAATTTCTTTTTTCTTTCTTTCGCTTTGTTTCGTTTTCATTACTTCTCTTAATAATTTCTTTCTTATTTTTTTAAAATTTTTCTATTGATTTTCTTTCTTCATTTTCTTTTTTTGGACAGTTCTTCTAGTTTTTTTTCCATGCTTTTGTTTCATTCATTCTTCACACGATTCACATCGTTCTAATAATGTTTCTTTCTTTCGTTTTGATTTAATTCATTCTTCTATCATTTTCGTCTTTTTTCTCTATGTTTTGATTCCTTGTTTTTGCTTTGTTCTTAAATTTTCTTTCTTTCTTTCTTTCTTTCTTGTTATCTTTGCTAATATTTTTTTCTTTTCTTTCATTTCTTTTGTTATTTATTACTCTTGCTCTGCGAAATTCATCGATTTTCCCCATAGCAAAAAGTGGTCGTCTAAATGATATGTTGCGTATAGTCGCCTTATTAAAAGCCGTAGGGACATTTTATAGAGTCTCATTGATATATTAATGACGTCATACAATGACGTCATCGGAGCATAGTCAAGCGTAGGTCAAACCAAACTACACTTTCAAGTGTAAATGGAATTCGATTGGAATCAACTCGTTCTCAACCAATTTTTACTATTCGCCTCGGGTTTTGACGTTTTTCTTTTCATTTCTTTTGGGGGGGGGTTATTTTAACTTCTTCCGATTTTTCCGTTTCTTTTTGTTTTTTCTCTTCCTTCTTTTTCTTGTTCTCTTCATTTTTTTTCCAATCCTCTTCATCTTTTACTTCCTCATCTACACATTTTCACCTTTCTTTGTATTCTCTTTATCTCCCTCACTTTCTGTTTCTCTTTAAATCCCCTTCCTTTAAATATTTCTACTTACCGCTTTTTTATTGCACGCTTTTCTCTAAATGCTGATTCTATTTATCTTCTGCTCCTTTCGTTTTCAAATTTTCTCCTATCAATATATTTCGTCTGGAATTCCAAGACAAATTATTATCATTATACTATTATATTTTTTCCGGCAACTATCTTGGATATGTCATTTCGACAGATACGTTTCAGTCAAATGGAACTTCCAATTATCCAAGATAAATACGTTAGCCAGTATTTTTTGCTTCTGTCCAAATCATCATTGATCCATTAATGCATCTAATTACGTGAATAGGAAATAGAGAGATAGAAACAATCATAGATCGATGAATAGATAGAAAGAAATTCTCTCTCTCTCTCTCTCTCTCTCTCTCACACACACACACACACACACGCACATCTAAACTTATTTATGAATGGAACTTTGTCTGTGTGTGTGTCTGTGTGGGTGTCTGTGTGTGTTTGTGTGAGTCCGTTACCTATAGACTCCGAAACGGCTGAACCGATTTTCTTGAAAATTTACACGGTTGTACTATAAGCGTCTGCGAGTGTTCTTAGCTAGGTTTGGTTTCGAGGTACCCCCGATAAATATCGAAAATCGATAATCGAAAAAATCGGGTTATAGATAGAGTGGTCCAATTTTAATCAAATTTGATACACTCATAGACAAAGACATAAGAAACGATATTCAGAAGTTTCAAGGTTGCAGTTCTTACAATAGTGTAGAAAATCGATAATATATAAATATATAAAAGGCAAGATGTTTGTGTGTCTGTCTGCTTACCTGCCTGTATTTCTGTATTTTTTCAGCCCTTTTATTTTAGTTTTTGCTTCGAGTTTGGCTCAAAGTAGGTATAATTGCAGTTCTTAGTCTCAGCCGTGATACTATTTACTCAGAGGACTTATTTAGCCTTCAAAATTCAGTTTACGACGAAAAAAACTTATTTGATATCGATACCAGCAAATCAAAATTTGACTTACATCCATTCATTTTTCTTTCAGTTTACGGTTTCGTTTTAACTGGAAACAACTATTGCATTTTAGTCTTTCGTGCCAACGTTCCAAAGAGTCTGAGCTCCAGAACCATGGATTAGTTTTAAAGCTTTCATTACACCCGAGCAACGCCGGGCTATACTGCTAGTATATATATATATATATATATATATATATATGCAGATCATTTTCGCAATCAACATAGAAATTTCCGTGTTGCAACGCACGTTTAATTCATAATTATAAGATTATGTTATACTCTACAATATTTCTTGTATTGAGCATTTTTTATAAAATAGTAAATGCTAGAGAACTCAAAATCGTAAAAACGTTAGGGCCACTTTATATATATATATATATATATATATATATATATATATATATAATTGATTATTGCGTTAGAACGTGAAAACTACTACAATATTGTGCATTTTGTTTCGACATTAAAAAAACAATGTCTCATCAGGTCGTTAACAATGATGATTATAAACGTTTTATTCTTTTAAGAACAACACTTCCCTTTATTTTTGGAATTTTTTTCTGTACGAGGTAAAAAGAAATAAAAAAGGGAAAGAAAGAGGGAAAAAAGGATAAGAAAATAAGATGAAAATTCAAATGAAGAAAAAGAAAGAGGAACAGGAAAGATACAGAGGAAATAGAAAGTGAAGAGGAAAATAAGAGAGAAAATGTAGAGAGTAAAGAGCCACTGGAAACAGCTAAGAGCTACTGCTAAGAAGGTTGGATCCCTATGTCGATCCAGGATGTTTTTTCCGCTTGAATCCATCCTACATATATACAAGTCAACCATCCGTCCGTGCATGGAGTACTGCTGACATTTATGGTCAGGCGCCCCTGTCGTTCTCCTCAGTGTTATCGACAGGCTCCAAAAGAGTGTCTGTAATGTGATAGGTACTGCTCTGGCGGCTCGACTGCAGCCACTTCCCCACCGTCGAAATGTGGCCTTCCTTGTCTGTGCTATAAATACTCTCATGGCTTCTGCTCGGACGAACTTAAGTCACTGGTGCCTCCTCAACAGATGTTTACTCGTGCAACCAGACTGGCAACTGGGTCCCACCCATTCACAGTCAGGTTAGCCAAATGCAGACGACAATTCTACTCCTGCAGCTTCTTCTCTCGCACTTCCCGCCTGTGAAACTCGCTCCCATATTCTTGCTTTCCTGATGGCTACAACCTCCAGAATTTAAATGCAATGTCAATACTCATCTATTAACCACTAGACTCTAGCTCTCTCCCCACCCCCGTATATCCTTCCCTTTCTCTCCACCTATGTATCTGTCATCGCACCTGCATTCTCAGCTTTCTATTGCTCCTTTCTAACTAGTTTGTACTCCTCACTTTTTTCTAATTAATCTTTTTACAGTTATGTAGCCCACCGCTCATCGGTGGCATTTCTGCCTTGCTCGGGGTGAAATGATTAAAAAAAAAAGAAGATAAATTATAAATTTTGGTCGGAAGTGAATTGCGGATATTGACATCGGTTACTGTTTTTAAGCTCAAATCTTTTGGGATTTAAAAAAAAACAATTATACTTTTTTAAAGAACAGAAAAGAAAGAGAAGAAATCGGAAGTGAAGAGTAAAATAAAGAGAAAAAAAAGAAGAAAATGTAGAGAGGGAAGAAAGAGGAGAGTCAATGGAAACGGCTAAGTGAGAGAAATTTAAAATCTTGGCGAGAAGTGAATTGCAGATAGATATTACCATCGGTAACAATTTTTCAACTTAAAACTTTTGGCATTTAAAAAAGGTGATGAAATCACATAAACAAACAGAAAAATTATTCATAAAACGTAAAATAAATAATATTAAAAAAAAACACGAAGATATAAATTCATTATACCTATATAATTGGAAAGATAAAATAAAATAAATAAAAAAAATAAATGACATAAATAAATAAGATAAAACAAAATTAACATCAAATAAATAAAAATATATAATAATAGTAATAATAATTTTATTTTTTAATCATATCACCCCGAGCAAGGCGGTAACGCCACTGATGTGCAGGGGGCTACTTAAGAGTGAAAATAATAAAAAATAAAAATATAATAGGAAATTAAAAAATAATAACAAATAACAAATAAATAAAAAATGTAAATATAAATATAAGTTGGCTAAAATGGCTAAAACTACGAACATTAATTATCGAGTGCAATAAAAAATTGAGGCTTGTAGAAATAATCTCTACGGACATCTGAGTAAAAAGATTTTCAAACAGAGATTTTTGCGTCATTTGGGGAACTCTAGACTGACCGAAAGATAATGATAACGCTAAGGTCTGTTTTTAAGTCTTTTTACTTGTTTTCCATTTCATTTAAAAAAAATGTTTATTCCGGGAAAATATTTCTACCGAATGGAACGAATATCGTGTGGTCTGATGAAATGAGCTAATTTAGTTCATAGAAATGAATTATAATTAACCAATCTAAATGTTGTGTTGAGTTTTCCTTTATAGATATCAAATTGCTCTGGATAACATCCACTGAGCTCTCTATACAGATATAACACACACACACACACACACACACACACACACACACACACACACACACATATATATATGTATATATATATATATATATATATATATATATATATATATATATATAAAAGATAACAAATAAATAAAAAATGTAAATATAAGTTAGTACATGGCTAAAACTACTAATATTAATTATCGAGTGCAAAAATACTTAAGACAATAAATAGATGACATTTTGTAATAGAAAATAAAGATAAAATTATCAAGTACTTTCAAACGTCATCGTTCACCACCAGGGTCAAATTTTACAGGCTTACGGCCTATCACGTTGAATACACCGGTTCTGGCTCGATCACCGAAGTTAAGCAACGTTGAGCCTGGTCAGTACTTAGATGGGTGACCGCTTGGGAATACCAGGTGCTGTAAGCCTATAGTGACGGATGTGCGCTGTGGTGCAGTGAATATCGGCTCGGAAAGAGAAATCGGTGAGCCGAGTTCGTAATTCCAGTTGAATACTCCTCATTCACTTAAGCACTGATACCCTTGGGAAAGGTATTAATCCAGTTATGGGTTAAATACCAAGGGGACCCTGCTCTTAAAAACAAACCCCAATGAATCGTGAAAAGAAAAACGTTGTAAAAATAAAATAACCTTACCCCAAATCACTGGTTATGAGCTTAAAATGATCCCATAAGGATTGATAGGTCGTTAAGCCTAAAAAACAAACAAATTTTACAGTTTTACAATTTTAAACATCAACAATTGTCTTGTAGCAGAAAACGTGTTACGACATTTTGAAGAACTAAATAAACGTTAAGAATTTAAAAAAAAATTCAAGAGAAGTAATTTTTGCATAAATATAATTTAGAAATAAAGACTCATTAGAAAATATGTGAAAATACAAAAGAAAATCTGCAAGACTGAGTTGTCACTATCGTTTAATACAACGTGTTTAAATTATATTGACATATACAATTATTACATTGACAATTAAATTTTATTGTGCATAGTAATACAAAAGCGCTTAATTTTTATCAACGCAGTTTTATCAAATTGTTGTACATCACAATTTACACAATTTGAAGTCCACCCCTCACGCGTCGTCAAACATTTTTGCACAAGTCTGTTTGTGTATTTATTCCTTGAAGTGCTTCTCTTGCGTAATTTTTCAGACCACTAACATTTCTTTGTTTTCGATTATAAACTTTGTCTTTGAGAACTTCCAAAAAGAAGAAATCCATTGGGAGTCAGGTCAGGTGAACGTGCTAGCCAATCAATTGGTCCTCTTCGGCTAATCCATTTCTCAGGAAATGTTTCATCAAGATCCTGCACTGCTCTTGAATAATGTGGAGGGACCCTACGTTGTCAGAAATAAAGGTCATGTGAATTAGACTGTTGTTTTAACCGTGGAACAACCACAATTCTCCTACTTTTAGACCATCCTGTATATAAAGAAAGTTTGAGTTTGTGTTTTGTTTAACGGCATATCAACCTCTGTGGGTTATTTAATGACAAAAAGGTGGGGTTTTAAGTTATTTTAAAAAGATGTTCAGTTATAAGGAAAAACTTGATTTAGTATGATTTTGATGAAAAAAAAATATTTTTTAATGTTTTTTATTTTAGAAAACTGAAGATGACTCCTAGTTTTGTATTCAAAAATGTATAACTGGCAATAATTTTTCCTTCTAAAATGTATTGATGGTAATATTTTTCCTTCGAAAAAATGTTTATTTTTATATAAAAGTCTATTTTTATATTTTCATAATATTTTGACCCTAGTTTGGTGGTTAACTATTTTCTCATAGCTGGGACCCTAACAGGTGCTACCACTCCGGGTCAGAGTGGACCTGGGAACAACAGCAATTAAGAGGTGGTTCCATGCTCCTCACAACCTCGCAACCAGAGGCCTTGCTGCCGGATGTATATAAAGAAAAATAAAAATGAATATACTATGAATGCACTACGATTTCAAGTACAAATATTAAATGTATTTATTACAAAATATCTTTGCATTTTACAAGTGGCTTTCGTAATTTGTAGGCAAATCTCTCTGAGATAATAACTTAGACATCCGAACCGCTTATGCGTACTTGTACATCTGCACAACAGAAATTAACAGAATGAAGAATACTGAACAACAACAGCCAATTAAAGCGATTCCTCATTCATCAACGTCTAAAGTAATCTAAGTTCAGCCTAATAAGTTTTTAGCACAGATGATCACATTTATATTTGCCTGTTATATATAGTTGGAGTGAAAATTATTCTAAAGACACCTTTTTAGAATTTTTGTGGTGCTTGTTGTTATGGAGAGGAGTGTTGGCTGAAAGCAAGTTTTCCACACGCTTCTTTAGTGATTAAAACTGCTGAATGATGCCTGTTAGCTAAAAGTTCTCTTTTGCGTGGTGTTTGTCAGTTTATAAACAATATAATTGCAAATAAACGGATTTTTTATAATCTTGTTTATAAATGCCAGTTAAGTTTTTCTTTAAATA
This sequence comes from Ascarosepion bandense, assembly GCA_037127315.1. Classification (NCBI taxonomy): domain Eukaryota; kingdom Metazoa; phylum Mollusca; class Cephalopoda; order Sepiida; family Sepiidae; genus Ascarosepion; species Ascarosepion bandense. The sequence continues at coordinate 3,891,307 of JBBBDQ010002008.1, forward strand.
AAATACATACAGATTTTACAAATCGCTATGCAAAATCTATTCTTACGACAGATAATTTAAAAAGATATCGACGTGGCTAGCGTTAAATTTTAACAATGTGAGAGAGGGATTTGTATTTTCACCGGATATATTTAACTTGTACAGTGAGAATATTTTGAGGACCCTAGATGTTATGCCAGGATTTGTCATCGGGGGCCACAATCTGAACAACATAAGATACGCAGACGACACAGTCTTGATTGCAGACATGGAAAGGAAACTACAGGACCTCCTGCAGAAGATAGCTGAAGAGAGTGAGAAGAAGGGACTACAAATAAACTGCAAGAAAACCGAATGCATGGTCATCAGCAAAAAGAGCAGCCTAAAGTACCAAATACAGGTAGGGGATGTTAAAATCAAGCAGGTACAAAAATTTAAATATCTGGGAAGTGTTCTAACTGAAGACGAAACGTGCGACACAGAGATCCAACGGCGAATTGGTATGGCGAAGGATGCGTTCCAGAAGCTGAGCAAAGTATTAAGACACAAGAAACTTTCACTAGAAACAAAGAAGAGAGTACTGGATTGCTATGTGATGTCAGTTCTTCAATATGGCAGTGAATGTTGAACAATATCAACAAAGATGAAGGGAAAACTTGAACTAACTGGAATGTGGTTCTATAAAAGGATGCTGCGGATATCGTGGACCGAGCATTCGAGAAATGACGACGTTTTGGAAAGAATGGAAACGAAAAGGAAATTAATATTGAGCATCAAGAAAAACAACTGAAGTTTCTGGGACATGCAATGAGGAAGGAGGGCTTAGGGAATGTGATACTAACAGGCCAGATAGAAGGAAAAAGTGACAGAGGAAAACAGCGGAAAACATATTTGAAGGGCCTGAGCAGGTGGATGACAGAACGGGGTATGCGAGACGTTACAGGAGAAAGCGTGCTAAGAGCCACCATGGATAGAGAGAGGTGGAAGGCCACGATTGCCTACGTCCTGAAAAGACAAGGCACATAGAAAAAGAAGAAGAAGAAGAAGAAGAAGAAGAAGAAGAAGAAGATATTTTCATTACTTTTTTCTCTATTATTTATGAAAAGTCAAGAATAGGATCTTGTATCACTGTCAGCATTCGTCCTGGGTATGACGATAAGCTCCATCCGACAGTAAGGCACCTGATCCAAAGGTTTTGAGGAACCTTCTCTTTATTGCTATTGTTCCCAGGTTCACGTTGACCCGAAATAATAATACCTGTTGGAATTCTAGCCATGGACAGATGGTTGACCCTCAAATTGTGATAAAAACCCAATGAATGTGTAAAAATAGATGTTTATAGTAAAAATAGCATCAATACATATTTGAAAAAATAGACAGCAATACGTTAAGAAATTACTAGCAATATTTTTCGGTAAAAAAAATCTCTTTACAAAAATACGCCAATGATACACGATCTATAAACTGATTTCTTACAAATAATATATTTTTTTTAATGATCATTTCGTCCCAAGCAAGACATTTTATTGCCACTATTTTGCAAGGTATTACATAAGAGAAAAGTTATGAGAAAGAGTGACAGGTTATAGGGAGTGTCAGGTAGTGGGTAAGAGAAGAATGAGAATACTGATGAGAGTGGAGTGGACGGAGAGAAGAGTATGAGAGAGAGAGAGAGGATGCAGGTTAGTGAGATAGGAGATGACTATTGACTTTACATTTTTTTGATAATCTTATCACCCCAAGCAAGGCATTTTATTGCCACTGTTTTGCATGGGGTTACATAGGAGGAAAATTATGAGAAAGAGTGACAGGTTATAGGGGGTGTAAGGAAGTGTTTAAAAGAAGGATGAGAATACTGATGAGAATGGAGTGGACGGAGAAAGGAGCATGAGAGAGAGAGAGAGAGAGGATGCAGGTTAGTAATATATAAAATGACCATTGACTTTATATTTAAATTCTTGGAGATTGTAGCTGTCGGGGAAGCAAGTAAATGGAAGGGAATTGCACAGGCGGGAAGTGCGAGAGAAGAAGCTGATGAAGTAGAATTTGCATTTACAATTTGTTGGTTTCACCTATATTAAAATCTTGTCGCATTAAATAATTGAGACAAACAAACAAACAAACAAACAAAAACAACAAAAAACAAAAAAACAAACAAACCAAACTGTCATCATGAGGGGAGCTGTTTAATTAATTCCTTTTATGTACAGCTTATTAAGCCTTCTTATTTGTCTTTGAAGTAGATGAACGCTGATAGATAATTAAAAAAAAATAGACTTACTAAATAACCTTTGTTGTGGATCTTCGTCGCCAATGTGCTGTGCATTTGTAGCAATTTAACATGTTGTATATAAGCAATGTATACACATGCCAGCCACTGAAAGAACTCAATTTATTCCTGTAGAGTAATGCATTTATCGCAAAAATGGAAACTGTTTTTAATTTTTTTCTCTAGAGAGCTCAATCGTAATGAGAGCATAATATTATAGTCATCCACATACAAGCCTGTTTCGCTGTATCACAGCTCATCAGTGTGGCTAGACACTTTTATTTGCTTCTGAGCGGAATGAAAACGACTGATTTGGAGTCAGTCGGAGTCGCATAGAATCAAAGAAGGGAAATTTTAACTTGTTGTATATAGGAAGTGTATACACACACCCGTCACCGAAAGAACTCAATTAATTCCTGCAAAGTAATATATATATATATATATATGCATATATAAAATATATATATATATATATATATATATATATATATATGTATATAAATTATATATATATATATATATATATATATAAATTAACACGGGACCCATACAAACAAATCCAAGACGAAATAAATAAAAGACGCCCACACACAGACACACACATACGCCAAATTCAAAACACCGTCAAAGCTATACAAAACGACTAAATAACGACTAAAAATAAACCACGGCGACAAAAAGATGGCCAGACCAAAACAGCTTCGATTTGAGGTAAACACTTGACTCTTTCATCTGTTTATTTATTTATCTGTTTATCTATTTAGACACATGCAGAGGTGAAAGCAGACCATCCATCGTGCCAACATTTAATTTATGTTATTTTGATTTATTTTATTTTATCTAATTTTATCTTACTTTATTTTGTTTTACTGATTTTATATATTTTCCTATTCTTCCGATTAACTTTATAAAACAACAAGCTCGCGACCAGATATTCGAAAAAACTCAAACGTAAAGGCCACAAATTTTATTCGGCTGAAGAGAGTCAATTTTAGACTCGAAACACGTGTAGCGTCACAAACACCATTATGGACAATTAATGTTTCATAACATGTACGCCTAATAAAGGTATTCGATGTACGTCTAATAAAGATATTCGATGTACGCCTAATAAAGGTATTCGATGTACACCTAATAAAGATATTCGATGTACACCTAATAAAGATATTCGATGTACACCTAATAATTCGATGTACACCTAATAAAGATATTCGATGTACGCGTAATAAAGATATTCGATTTACTCCGAATAAATACTTGAGGATACAATAACAGAAATGTTATGAAAACAACAACAAGGACAACTATCAATAATGTAAATAATAATAATAATGTAATATTATCATTATGCAGAATAATAAAAACGTAAGACTATCTATCATTCGTCTCATTACACTTTCTTCACTCCGGATTCGTCAGTTTTCTGAGGCCTGTTGTTTTGAGACCGGGCCCTTCTTCCGAATCCTCACTCTCGTATCAGATACCCAGTAAAGATAGATCAATTTCTCTCTAATGGGTGTTCATATATCTTCCACTCATACGGTTCTTCCCACGTGAATATCCCTGTGTGAACTTGGCCCATCGTTTGTAGGAGCAGCTTCTGATACCGGTTGAATCCACGCCCGGTCATCCTTATATCAACCCTGAGTCTAGATTCTCTGAAAATCACTGGGTGCAAGGTCTGTTTTGGCGTTGTCTGCGGTGAGGCCAGTGCATATTACAATCTGACAATGTTTCATATAAAAATTAGTCACCAAAAAATTAAGTAAAACTTCTTAAAATGTATGACTAAAATGAATGAATTTTGTTAACTGGTAAAATATTTAATAGCTAGATAAACAGGTCAAAGGGTAAAGAGCTGTGAATCATTTAAAAGTCGATCAACGAGCCTATTCTTATCCTCAAGCCGTAAAATGTCTACTCAGGCATCTAACCATTATAATTTGAGACGAAACTGTTTAAGAGTTGTCTGAAGGTCACATTTCCCTCTCTGATGAGTGTACTGGACTACAGAAATCGTTTAATCACATGAAATATATATATATATCAATTCCGCGTTTTTATCAAGAGTTCAACAGATTAGGAAGATTTTGGCAAAATATCACAGACTGGAACTTTGGCTTTCGTTATTAGCATATTTACTGTGCTGCGTCTAAAGACGAACGGCTGTGTGTTGTGGTGCGAATGTGCGTTGTGGTGCAGTGGATATCAACTCGGAAAGACCAATCGGTGTGCTGAGTTCGAATTCCAGTTAAATTTCTTGCATTCACTTACGCACAAATACCCTTGGAAAAAATATTATTCTGTCTCTTTCCTCCAGTTATGGGTTAAATAATAGGACAGACTGGGTTCTTTAGCATTGGCTGGAAACCAGTCTACCGCAGAAAGCAATGGCAAACTCGTGCGGGATAATCTTCTACCATGTCTCTTTCGAGATATGATTGCCCAATGCGTGTATCACGTATGGCACTTAAATGACTGATTGACGAGTGCGTTGTGGTGCAGTGGATATCGACTCGGAATGACAAATCGGTGTGCTGAGTTCGAATTCCAGTTGCATTCCTTGCATTCACTTGCGCACAAATAGCGTTAGGAAAGGTATTAATCCGTCTCTTTCCTCCAGTTATGGGTTAAATAATAGGACAGACTGGGTTCTATAGCCTTGGCTGGAAACCAGTCTACCGCAGAAAGCAATGGCAAACTCGTGCGAGATAATCTTCTAACATGTCTCTTTCGAGATATGATCGCCCAATGCGTGTATCACGTATGGCACTTAACTGCTGCGTTCAAGGACGAGCAACTGTTGATGACCGGGATTTTACGAAAGCCTATTTTCTTCGTGTCTGCTCTTGAAGTGGTTCTGCACTTCAAATTGCTACTCCGTGTGTTAATATCGGAAGATTTTGTATTTTATTGCAAAACCAAAGTAATCTGATGACTTCTTAACGGTTTTCTATTTAGTTTTATGCTATTGTTCACACAATACAAGACTCAAGAGCCACTCAAAGTAGGGGGTTACTGAATTAGGTTATTATAACTTGGCAAAGAGAGTAAGTAAGAAGTCCACATTATGAGGATATGAACGATAGATAATTGTTGACACTAGAATATAGTAACCTGGGAAGCATCCTCTTGGGAGACTGTTCCGGAAAGTAATATTTTAGTGAAAACTCTCCTCCTTATAAATGGAATGCGAAATGAAGACTAATGTCGACTATAAATTCCTGGCTTGGTGGGTTCTAGCTGAGTAGATTGGAACTGGTAGGAGTAAAGCATGTAGGCCGTCTGACTTGCCATGGTGGAGTAGTTTCACTTTTGTATTCGAATTCTTCTAGATTGTCTTCAAGCCAATGTTGGGGAGCTATGTCTACCCTGCTATTATACCAATACTCTTTTGTACCAATTAGCATACCGGTTTTAATTTATCAAATTTCATTAAAACGAAGTGGGGGAAGTTTTTTTTATTCCTGAAACAAAAAAAATAAGCTATATGTACAATTAGAGAAGGAGAGAGAGAGAGAGAGAGAGAGAGAGAGAGAGAGAGAGAGAGAGAGAGAGATTCCTCTGTGGTGGATTTTTATATATCTGCCTGTCATAAAAGATATATACAGAATAATTTAAAAATTAACTCACTGTTTTGTATATGGTGGACACTCCCGTCTTGTAAAAATAATAATCTATCAATGCGGAATATCCTCAAAGGAAAACCCAAATAATATAAAAATTTATATAGGGAGTACTAAAAACACTCTAAAGCAGCGAATTTACCTCTTCATTTAATAATAACAAATACAAAAATAGAATATCCCTATCGAAATATCATTGTTACCTAAAGAAAACAAAAAAAAAAAACAAAAAAAAACACCCACAATAAAGTGGAAAATTCTAAAAGAAGCTAAAACATGTGCTTAAAATAAACCATGTTCATTATGTTTATACGAAAAACTATTTATTATTAAATCCCTTAAGACTAAAGATCTATTAAATAAACGTAACGAAATAAATGTCATATGTAGACATTGCGAATTATTGACATTAGAAAATGGATAAAATCTAAATGAAATAAAATGCATATAACTAACAAGTGCTTAAGTAAAATAAGTACTAACGAACTATATAAAAATAAATTGGAACATAAAATTATTTTTTAAAAATAAATTTTTCTTTTTTATAAAAAGACTTCACAACAAATAAATAGATAGACCAAAAAATTATATTTTATAAAAGAATCTTTCCTTTTATAAAAACATCTTTACACCAAATAAATAAATAGACTAAAAATGATAAGTAATTGAAAAAATATAGCATTAGTGCTGAATGAGAATATCACATCAAATGTAATAAAACTGAAGGGAAAGAAGGGAAAATCATAAGATCAGGTTAAAGGCAGGTTAACATCTTGACCGTTAAGGAAGGAAAAGAAACAAGGAAAAAGGGTAAGATGAGGGAGGAAAAAAGAAAAAAGAGAAAAAGTTGGTTAGTATGTATTCTTTGGAGCCAAATCGGAAAATAAATCTCCACTCTGATTAGATAAAAGAAACACATATGTAAATTTTTATATCTTCCCACATACATACACAGCAAACCAAAGGTTTTTGTTATTTAAATGTAAATCATCTGCACAATCAACAGCAACATTGCCTGATGATGAGAATCTATCTCGAAACAGAAATTTTCGTGTCGCAATGTACAATTAATTCATAACTATATATATATATATATATATATATATATATATAAAATCCAAAAATGAAATAGCTTGTAGGTAAAATCCCTAAACCAGATCTTATTAATATTCATTTTATTAATATTAAAATAATCCAGGTGGAGTGCTCTATTTAAATAGTATTATCTATTTACAGAGCCACACGCATTTATATATATATATATATATATATATATATGTGTGTGTGTGTGTGTGTGTGTGTGTGTGTAAACTGACAATAGCTAAAGAAAGATTCTGAATGTTAAAACGGGAATTCAAAAACACGAATATAAACATGTAAGAAGACTGAAAAAATTAAATCGGAGATTAAGAAAATCTTACTTGTCGGTCGTTTTTAATGAAACATGTTTAAAAGAAAGATTGCTACATACATACATACATACATACATACATACATACATACATACATACATATATATAAATACAGACAAAAAAGCAGTAACATTAATTTGTATTTCAGATTTTTGAAAATTAAAAAAAATTCATGTATGTGCAAAGTTTGTGCTGATAGATTTTTTATCATTTAGGAAGGGTTTATATCTGTCAAGATCCAAATTCTGCCGTGAAACCGCATATAAAACAGAGTGTTTACATCTCGGCTTTTAAAAATATTTTCTTCAAAAAACAGATATTTCTTAAATTATTAAACGTTTTAATAAATTTCCAAATTTTAGGCTTGGGAATTTTATTTTACTGGAGCGTTCGTAGCAAATATTGTTGTTTGCAGAATTCAGGACGTTTACGATCTACAATTTCCTGTCGTTCGTAGATCTTTATAAATATTGTTTTTGTTATCTCTCCTAAGACTTCTTCTGAAGTCACTTGTTCTGAAGTAGCCTAATCTATGCAGTGTTTTCATTTACCTTTATTTTAATCTATCCTATGAATATTAAATTTTCCAAGCCCTCTTTTCTTATAATTGCCCAAGAAAATTCAACTCTCTTCCTTGTGTTAAGTACGAGTGTCCTATTTGTTTATATTTTCTCTAAAATTATGGTGTTACATACATGGTATTATCAGCATCCTTCTGTAGATCCGCATTTATATTGCTTGAAGTTTCTTCTATCATCTTTGAGAATATTTTTCAACATTCACCGCTAAATACGAGGACTGACTTATATAACAGTTCCGTGTATTGTTTATAACAAATGTTTTCTGTTTCTTAATACTTTACTTAGCTTTTGAAATAAATCTTTTGCTATTTGAATACGCTTTCGGATTTCAATATTACAATTTCTGTCCTCTATTGAAACACTACCGAAACAAGCAGATAAGTTTAAATACTTGGAAAAAAATAAGCAATATATTAAGAAACAGGGAAATCTAATCTAAATTTATTTATAAATGAAACTTTGTGTGTGTGTGTCTGTGTGTGTGTGTGTGTCCGTTACCTATAGATTCCGAAACGGCTGAACCGATTTTCTTGAAAATTTACACAGTTGTACTATAAGCGTCTACGAGTGTTCTTAGCTAGGTTTGTGTCGAGGTATCTCCGATAAATATCGAAAATCGATAATCGAAATAATCGGGTTTTAATCAAATTTGATACACTCATAGACAAACACATGAGAAACGATATTCAGAAGTTTCAAGGTTGCAGTTCTTGCAATAGTGCAGTTAATCGATAATATATATAAAAGGCAAGTTGTTTGTGTGTGTGTCTGTTTATATGCCTGTATGTCTGTATTTTTTCAGCCCATTTACTTTAGTTTTTGCTTCGGGTTTGGCTCTAGGTATAATTGTAGTTCTTAGTTTCAGCCATGATACCATTTACTCAGAGGACATATTTAGCCTTCAAAATTCAGTTTACAACGAAAAAAACTTATTTAATATCGATACCAGGAAATCAAAATTTGACTTCCATCCATTCATTTTTCTTTCAGTCTACGATTTCGCTTTAACTGGAAACAACTACTGCTTTTTAGTCTTTTGTGTCAATGTCCAAAGAGTCTGAGCTCCAGGACCATGGATTAGTTTTAAAGCTTTCATTACACCCGACCAACGCCGGGCTATACTGGTAGTATGAACATATTTAAACATGCCAAATTTTAATTTCATTGTAATGGAATTTAATTGAAGTGAGAGAACAAAAGAAACTTAAAATTTAATTTTAATGAAAAACACTAAATTGCTCTTGAAATAGAGTTATCATTATTATCATTGATAAAACAAAAAAATTATTTCAATGCATAAATAGCTGCTATTAAAACTAAGCTCAATTTGAACTATTACATACGCTCAATCGCTATAGATATTGCAAAGATGGCCGGTTCCCTATGTGAACATACGTCGTGACCCTGACACCAGCTTTTCATCGACCGTATAATTATCACCTGACGTTGTATTTCAATTTTTGATCTGGTCGTTGTGAGTCGAAGGCTGGGGAAGGGCGCAATATAGGCTTTCAAGATAATAAATAGTATAAAATGCAAAACAAAAACGCCACTACTAGAAATAACCCGACCCCTGTTTATCATATTATACGAGGTTCATTCTATAAAAAAGGTGAATTTTTCTGTATAAGGACATCTAAGAGGGTCATTCAATAAATAAGGTGAATTCTTCGGTGTCAGGACTTCTACGAGGGTCATTCAATAAATCAGATGATTTTTTTGGCATAAGGGTGTCTAATACAGATAGAAACTAAATTTTTTTAAAAATTGTTTTTCCTTTACTTCTTTTTCAAAGTGATTTAATTTTTTTTGCAGTTTGAAAAGAAACTTTGAGAGTTTTGGAGATTAACAAAGATGGCCGACCAAGAAACATACTCCAGGATTGAACAGAGGTCAGTTATCAAGTTTTTGGTTGCTGAAGGGTGCAAACCAGTTGAAATTCGTAGGAGAATGTCAACTGTGTATGGTGCCATATTTTCTTCAGCCAAAAATGTCTACAAGTGGGTTAAATTGTTTAAACAATTTTGAAAGTGACGATGAAGTCAAAAGTGCTGTGAGCTTATTAGCTGAGACATCAGTCCAAAGATTTTTACTCTGAGGGAATACGGAAGCTTGTGCACAGATGGGAAAAGTGCGGAGACTACGTTGAAAAATAAAAGAAAAAAAGAAAGGAAGCTTCTATCTGTATTAGAAAAATTCACCTAAGAAAAATTCACCTTATTTATTAAATGACCGTCGTATATAGATTTTTTCTAAGCGGCTGTGAAGGCTGTGAATGCTGGACAATATCATCGAAAATTAGGACAAAACTGGAAGCGGCCGAAATGTGGTTCTACAGAAGGATGCTACGGATATCGTGGACTGAGCATACAAGCAATGACGAGGTGTTAGAAAGAATGGCAACAAAAAGGAAATTGATGCTGAGCATCAGGAAGAGACAACTGAAGTTCCTGGGACATGCAATGAGGAAGGAGAGCCTGGAGAACCTGATACTGACTGGACAGATAGAAGGAAGGAGAGACAGAGGAAGGCAGCGGATAACATATTTGCAGGGCCTGATCAGGTGGATGACGGAACGGGGGTTGCCAGGAGCAACAGGAGCAAACATACTAAGAGCCACAAGGGATAGGGAGACGTGGAGAGCCATGACCGCCTACGTCCTGAAGGGACAGGGCACATAGAAGAAGAAGGCGGTGATGTCACTAGAATACAGGGGCTTATAGGTAGTGAAAGGAAAAGAGAATAAGAAGATATAGAATGGGAAGATTTGAGAAAAAGGCAGAAAATGTAACAGGGTTCAAAAGACAGAAGTTGGCGATTGACGATGTATCTACATATTTGAAGATTATAATTAACAGTGAATCAAAAATTGAAAATGAGTTCCACGTAGTGAGAGAAAATGAGTTCCACGTAGTGAGAGAAAATGAGTTCCACGTAGTGAGAGAAAATGAGTTCCACGTAGTGAGAGAGAATAAACTGTTAGAGCAAAAGTGGCGTTTGCATCGAACTATTTCAACAGTAAAATGGTGCGACATAGTTGTCATTTTAGTCAGTCAGTCAGTTAAGTGCCATACGTAATATACGCTTTTTTTTCTGACCAGTCAGTCATGTTCCTTTCGAGACATGATCGCCCAAAGTGTGTATCATGTATGGCACTCAACTGACTGACTGATTCTTGACGAACCAAATTTCTTAGTTCCACGAATTCTAACTTTCATACATAAGATCTGCCATTCTACATACATTGAAGCAAACTTTATTCAAATCATATTCCGTTTAAGATGGAAGTTCCACTCGAGCGACTTCTTAAACGAACTCCCGTTTTGTGGAACCGACTTTTAAAACGAAAATTCCCCGATTACTACAATCTTCATCTTGAGGTAACCGTTATCGTCCCCCGCTATCCCAATAAACTGTGCCTCTTATTCCTTAACTCTCTACCTTATGTGGCTCTTAAGCCTTGTAAAGAGTAAAAATTATTGTAAAAGAATAGTCTGAAAATCGTAAGAATTTTTATTACAGCTTTTCTTTGTCCTTACGACGAGTATTTGGTAATTGATTCAAACCAGTTTAAAATAAAAAAAATGATTTAGTTTTATTGGTGAGATAAGCTGGTTTGTAGCCCTGCCAGCATTCGTCATCGACAGCCACTTCAAGATATCCCACGGGATGTAGTTTACAAGAAGTAAAAGAAGGAGGAAAGAAAGGACTACATATAAACTATAAGAAAATTGAATGCATGATAATCATTAAAAAGAGGAGCCCAAAATGCTAATTACAAGTTGGGGATTCTAAAATCAAACAGATGCCGAAATTTAAATACCAGGGAAGTGTTCTAACGGAGGACGGAAAGTGCGATACGGAGATCCGAAGGCGTATTGGCATGGTCAAGAATGCATTCCAGAACCTAAGCAGAGTATTAAGAGGCAGAAAAATTTTGCTGGAAACAAAAAAGAGAGAACTAGATTGTTATATGATATCTCTTTTTCAATATGGCAGTGAATGCTAGACAATCTCATCAAAGATGAAGAAAAGACTTAAAGCAACCGAAATGTGGTTCTGCAGAAGGATGTTGAGAATAATATGGACGAAACATGTGAGCAAAGACGAGGTTTTGGAGAGGATGGTCATGATAAAAAGACTGATGCTTAATATCAGAAAAAGACAGTTGGGACATATAATGAAAAAGGAAGGCTTAGAGAAGCTGATGCTCACAGGACGGATAGAGGAGAAGAGAGACAAGGGAAAACAACGCATTACATACTTGATAGACTTGAGCAGATGAATGGTGAAGCAGAGATTGAGTAGGATTACAGGAGAAGGGCTATTAAGCGCGACAAAGCATAGGGAGATGTGGAGGGTCATTACGCCTACGTTCTGAAGAGACACGGTACAGAAGAAGAAGAAGGAGAAACTTCTATGATCCCTGTCCTTTCCGGACGTAGGAGAGCATGTCCTTCCACATCTCCCTATCCCTGGTGGTTCTTAAGACGCTTTCTCCTGTTACACCACGCAACCCTCATTCCGTCATCCACCTGATCAGGTCCTTCGAATATCTTATCCACTTCTTTCCCCTGTCTCTTTTTCCGTCTATCTAGCCTGTTAGTATCAGTTTCTACAAGCCCTCCGTCTTCATTGCATGTCCCAGGAACTTCAGCTGTCTCTTCCTGATGTTCAGTATTAATTTCCTTTTCGTTTTCAGTCTTTCCAGCACCTCGTCATTGCTAACATGATATTCTCAGCATCCTTCCGTAGAACCACATTTCAGCTACTTCAAGTTTTTCTTTCATCTTTGATATTGTCCAGCATTCACTGCCATATTGAAGACTTGAAATCACATAGCAATCCAGTACTCTCTTCGTTGTTTCTAGCGAAATTGTCCTGTTTCTTAAATTTAATTTTTTGACATTCCATGAAATTACGTGGAGGAGGGTCTTTTTTCTTCTTTTATGTGCCCTGGCCTTTCAGGACCTAGGTGATCATGCCCTTCCACATCTCCCAATCCTTGGTGGCTCTTAGCACGCTTTCTCCTGTTACACCAGGCAACCCTCGTTTCGTCATTCAACTGATCAGGTCCTTCAAATATGTTTTCCACTGCTTTCCCCTGTCTCTTTTCCGTCTATCTGGCCTGTTAGTATCAGGTTCTCCAAGCCCTCCTTCCTCATTGCAAAGAGAGACGAGAGAGAAAGCGATAGAAAAAAGAGACGAGAGAAAAAGCTAATTCCTTAATTTATTTCTTTTTGCAAAACAAGAAAATTCTTTGACCCACATATTTTTTTTAATCGTATCACCCCGAGCAAGCCGGTAATGCCACTGATGTGCAGGGGGCTACATAAGAGTAAAAAGATTAATGAGAAGAGAGTGAAGAGGAAGACGAACCAGTTAGAAAGGATCAAGAGCGGGATGGGAATACAGGTGTGATGACAGTTGTAAAGGTGGAGAGAAAAGTAAGGATATACAGGTTGGTGAAGAAAGAACTAGAGTCAAGTGGTTAATAGATGAGTATTGACATTGCATTTAAATTCCTGGATATTGTATCCGTCAGGAAAGCAAGATTATGGAAGCGAGTTCCACAGGTGGGAAGTGCGAGAGAAGAAGCTGAAAGAGTAGAATTGTCGTCTGCATTTGGTTAATCTAACTGTGAATGGGTGGGACCGAGTGGCTAGTTTGGTTGCACGGGTAAACACCTGTTGCAGAGGCACCAGTGACTTAAGTTCGTTTGAGCAAAAGCCATGAGAGTATTTATAGAACAGACAAAGGGAGGCCACATCTCGTTGGTGGGAAAATGGCTGTAGTCGAGCCGCCAAGTCGGTACCTATCACATTACTGATTCTCCTTTGGAGCCTGTCGAAAACTAAAACAATAATTCCTTGCAATGGAATCCAACGTACCTTGTATACAGAAAATAAATCAAAAGTAACGCTCGATTTCGGTTTTATGGCTATTGATTATTTGCCATTTTTATTTTTTTTCTATGTGTTGTTCTCTTCATAACTTCCCATTCCTTGTAACTCTTGGAGACTTTCGTCTTTTAGTCGTCCTTCTCATTTCTATTAGCGCTATCCATTGGCACAATCTTGTCTAGTTAGTGATCTGCCGCCTTTCTTTGTCTCTTCTACATTTGATAAATCACTCCAAACTCTCTTTACTCATTATGTATCCTAGAAATTTCAGCTGTCATTTTTTCTGATTCTGAATATAAATATCCTCTTATTCCTATTTTGACTTATGCGCTCTGTCTGTGGTATTCTCATCATCCATCTGTAGGGCCAGATATCAGTTGCCGCCAGCTTTCTCTTCATCTGTGCATTGTATAATAAGATAGACACCAATAAAAAACTTGCTTACCTAGTCATTTATTCGTGGGAAAATGATTAAGAAAGTGTTTCAATATGTTTTTTTTTCGGATGTGCGGTCTGGTGCAGTAGATATCGAATCGGAACGACAACACGGAGAGCCGAGTTCGAATTCCAGTTGAATTCAAATACGCACAAATACCCTTGGGAACGTTATTAATCCGTCTCTTCTCTCCAGTTATGGGTTAAATAACAGGACAAATTGCGTTCTATAGCCTTGGCTGGCAACCAGTCTACCGCAGATAAGGCAAACTATTGTGGGATAAACTTTTGTCTAGTCAGTCATGTCACTTTCTACACATGATCGCCCAAAGTGTGTATCACGTATGGCAAATGACTAAAAAAATCAGTGTTTTACTTTGTAGATTATCCTACATGACTTGTCAAAAAACCGTCGCCAGTGTGCGTTCCTTAAAAAGGAAAAACAAAAGATCTCCCTAACCTGTCCTTTCGTTTTTTTGCCTCACAGGTTTTCAGATGTAGTTGTATGTATAGTTTGAAAGCGGCCGCTAGCCTCGCCTGCATTTTTCCTTTTTCTTTTTTGACTGTTGAACTCTATCACAGGAATGTCGCTTGCACACGTATGTTTCTCGCACACTCACTTATATACACGTGTCAATCACGTACATAAATTGGATACGCAGAGAAATTCATAAACACAGAAACATACAGACTCTCTTATAACTAGTTTGATTTTTACTTCAGTCAGTTAAGTGCCATACGTGATAAATCCTTGGGCGATCATGTCTCGACCGAGACATGACTAACTTAGCAGGACATTTTCCCGCAATAGCTTGCCATTATTTTCTGTAGTAGACACAACTCAATCTTATTATTTAACCTATATCTGGGGAAAGAAACGGATTAATACCTTTCGCAATGGTATTTGCATGTAAGTAAATACAACGAATTCAACTGGAATTCGAACTCAGCCCTCCCTCTTTTCGTTCCGAGTCGATATTCACTGCACTACAACGCACATTTTTTCTATGTAACTAGGTTAAATGTTTTCTTCTTTTATCGTAATTGCATATTTATATAAATTCTTTTTATCATTACATGCAATTAGATGACGTTTATCTTATATTGTTTTGAGTTTCTCATTTTTTTACTTGAACTCATACTGAGTCTGTCATAACTATTGCGCAATAAATATTCCAGGAGACATGTTTCTATCCATATACACTTGCAATGGAGGACTGTTGATACAGGTGTAACCAAATTACAGGTAAAGAATAGCACACACACACACACACACACACACACACACACACACACACACACACACACAGATTTCGTTATAATTCACAGAGTTTTGAATAGCAGTGGGTTTTTCACGACAAACAAGGCCTCCGAAAGAAATAATTTCGGAAATGCAGGATGTGCGTTGTGGTGCAGTAGATATTAGCTCTGAGCGAAAAATCGGAGAACCGAGTTCGAATTCGAGTTGAATTCATTGCATTAACTTACGCATTAATACATTGGGAAAGGTATTAATCCATCTCTTTCCTCCAGCTATGGCTTAAATAACTGGACACATTGTGTTCTGTAGCCTTGGTTGAAGGTGATGGCAACCTACTGCGGGAAAATCTGCCCAGTCAAGCATGCATCACGTATGGCACTGAACTAATTGACTGACGATCTTGAAAACGTGTCTTCCGCTCAATGGATACACTTTCCGGGAAAAGTGTTCGTAAAGAAATTAACTAAGAAAATTAATAATCTTCAATAGAATCATTAACCATTGACCCTTTCCAGTTATTCGTTCAACCCAGGCCTCGACTATACATTAAGTCAGTTAAGTTTTATACGTGACACACGCTTTGGGTGATCATGAAAGAGACATGACTGACAGGGCAGAAGTTTATCCCGCAGTAGGTTGTTATCACTTTCTGTGGTAGACTGGCTACCAGCCAAGGCTATAGAACCCAGTATGTCTTATTTAATCCATAACTGGAGGAAAGAGACGGA
>JBBBDQ010002008.1:3912500-3945000 GCA_037127315.1 Ascarosepion bandense
GATGGTGGATAGCACTCCGAAGATGGCTCATGTGAGCCAAAGCTTAAAACCATCGTAATAAAAACATATTCAGACGTTGGACGATTTTTCTCTTTATTTCCACCAGAAATTAAAGCCAAAATACGATGTTTAGAACGAGAACGAGATACCAAGAGGAAATATATTAAGAGGGACAAGAGACAGGCAAGTAGAAATCTATGATCGTCTATGTCCTGAAGGGACTTTGTACATGAAAAAGTTTTATTAGTATTATTGCCTTGCTTGATTGGTTTTGATAAATATTTTTGGGTTTTAGTTAACAAAAAAAAAAAAAAAAAGAAGATTAATAAGTCGTTGAAAACACAAAATATAACAAGAAATAACATATTTGGTTCGTAAAAACATTTTTTACATGTTAGTATTCAAATATACTTCTTCCAAATTTTATACTAATTTTTAACTTTGTGTGTCGAACGCATTACCCGTTCTTATGCAGACGGTTTGCAACTGGAAGAGGTTCTTTATTATTCTAACGTCCAAATGACATAAATAATCTCATATATCCTTATTTAAGAAACGCCTGCTTCTTTTTCTTAAATTCCTAGAAATTCTCAGTGACCTCTTTACAGTACCTGTAAAAGGACGAGTGACACATGGCCTGAATATCATATTTCTCTCTCAAAACTACACTTAATTTTCCGTCTTTCATCTCACATTTTATCTAGTTTTTATCCTTACTCTTACAACCAAATTTCATTCTTCCTTTTTCGCTTCATATTTTTTGTTTAATTTATCTTTTACGGCGTCGCAAGTCTCTTGGTTGCTTATAGCTATTTCCATATCAAATGTTCTATCAAACTATATATCTTAGTTCCACAAGTTTAGACCTTCACAGAGAAAACCCTACATGCCACGTAGATTAGTAACGTTACACAATCATCGAGACAGCCGTAAACTTTCACCTAGCATATTGGATGGGTGTTTTGTACGTTGCACGAACACACTTGCCTAGCCTTACAGAGAAATCGCGGATATTGTTAGTGTCAACCTTTTAACTGTCAGTCGTGTCATCAAGACAAAGATAAATAAATCAGTCTAAAACGTTAAGAAAAATGCAACCGGGAGAAAAACAACGCCAAGAGACGACGTACGCGTGATCAGGGATAATGTGAAAGATCCTAGGGATACACTATTCGTTTTGTTTCAATTAATTTGCAAAAGAGTTTAACTGCTGCTGCTTATACAATAACTGTCAGGATAATACAAGAGACCTTACTACTTATAATGCAATACTGATCAACTAAGTAGTTGGGCCGGAACGTAACAAACATGACCTGAAGATTTTATTCAGTCATGAAATAGAGTGTCACCTCTCGGTGTCGTAGCAGTCAGAGATGTGATATTCACAAAACGTTTGCTTTTGATTTGCCGTGACGAGGATTCCACTTGAAAGCCCTTGGTCTCAGTTCCCAAATTCAGAAGTTCATTTGAAAATGTATCCTGTTGGGAGTAATTAGATAAATTGAACACCAAAACCAATTTTCAATTGAAAATTATGCGAATCAAATCGTGTAAGCGTACACATTTCAATTTTCTTCCTTCGTATTAATTGAGGATGATATTAACGTGGGATGGGCACAAAGGTTGACATCAAATCTTTGTTTAATGAGCAATGCATACTAAAAATCACAAGCCCATTTGCTCTCTGCCACACTTTCTAACATGCAAAGTGGCTTATTTTGTTGTGGTGTTCTTTAAATGACCCCTTCGTCGTAAACTGCCTTTAGAAGAGTCAGATGAAATCTATATTTGAATCCTGCCGAATGGTACGCATTTTTCGAAACAAAATCTGTCGTAAATAATCGGGCCAGTAGGAATATATATATATATATATATATATATATATATATATATATATATATTAATCGTATCACCCCGAGCAAGGCGGTAATGCCACTGATGTGCAGGGGGCTACATAAGAGTAAAAAGATTAATGAGAAGAGAGTGAAGAGAAAGACGAACCAGTTAGAAAGGAGCAAGAGAAGGATGGGAATACAGGTGTGATGACAATTGCAAAGGTGGAGAGAAAGGAAAGGATATACGGGGTGGTGAAAGAACTAGAGTCAGGTGGTTAATAGATGAGTATTGACATTGCATTTAAATTCCTGGAGGTTGTAGCCGTCAGGAAAGCAAGAATATGGAAGCGAGTTCCACAGGCGGGAAGTGTGAGAGAAGAAGCTGCAGGAGTAGAATTGTCGTCTGCATTTGGTTAATCTAACTGTGAATGGGTGGGACCCAGTTGACAATCTGGTTGCACGAGCAAACACCTGTTGCAGAAGCACCAGTGACTTAAGTTCATTGGAGCAGAAGCCATGAAAGTATTTATAGAACAGACAAAGGGAGGCCACATCTCGTCGGTGGGGAATATATATATATATATATATATATATATAGAGAGAGAGAGAGAGAGAGATAGATAGATATATAGATATATGGTGTTTAATTAAGGACAAATTATCTACTCAAATACGAGTATCGATTAAAAATAATATTCAAACAAGTAAATTAAATATGTCGGTTGTTAATTTAATTTCGTTAATCTCCGCAACTTTCCGTAACACACACACACACACACACACACACACACACACACACACACACACATATATATATATATATATATTACTGCATAAAAAATTGTTTCATAATTTTTTCGTATAGCGAATTCGCCTTGCTTATAATCATTGTGCATCTAGTTGCAGTAAAATATGCTGATGGTTTTTGTTTGCTATTACACATGTGCTGTATTTTTTGTAAGAATAATTTTATTTGTTTATCAATGATATAGTCGAAAAATTATTCTTGACTAATTTTTGTTTTATGTGTTTAAGTTAGCTCGAAAATATACTTTTTAGTAGAATTTTTGTACTTTGATTAAGAAGCTCCTTATTTGTACTATTTTTTATCTTGTTGGACATCGGCTATTAGAGTTTAGTTTAGAATGGACATTGAACTGACTGAAAACACTTGGAAAAATAATAGTCACAAAATATTTTTACATTTTTTATCTCTAGCAAAATGAAAACGTACTGGAAAAATTATTAAAAAATGAATAACATCTTTCGTTTATGTAAAAGATACACGCTTGGGCGATCATGTCTAGAAAGAAACATGACTGACTGGGTAGAAGATTATCCCGCAGTAGATTGCCATTACTTTCTGCGGTAGACTGTTTGCCAGCCAACACAATCTGTCCAGTTATTTAACCCATAACTGAAGGGAAGAGATGGATTAATACCTTTCCCAAGGGTATTTGCGCGTAAGTGAATGCAACGAATTAAATTGGAATTCTCCCCGATTTCTCGTTCCGAGCCGATATCCACTGCACCACAGTGTACATCCCATATATATATATATATATATATATATATATGTGTGTGTGTGTGTGTGTGTGTGTGTGTGTGTGTGTGTGTGTGTATTTTTAAACGAGTTATTACGCAACCTAGGTTTCTACCATGTGAAGTCTTCAGGCAATTTGCAATAACTGATTTTACTGTTTACCGTTTTTTTTTGTAACGGTGATTTTTTTTTGAACGCTCGCTAACGGAAATTTTTTTAACGCGCAGTTTTTAAAATTACAAGAAATTATAACGTTTTCATCCATGTTTGTACTAACCTAATAAATATTTTTTGTTATGGTTACAGTTATTCATAATTTTTTTTTTTTAATTCATTTTTGGGGGAAATAGCATAATCGTTAACTTTTCTTACTGACATCGTCTACATATTTTGCCACCGTTGTAAGGCTTGGCTGTTTTTACTATACTTCACGTTATGTCTGGGTTTTTTTTCATACTTTAATTTCAATTTCCACACGTGGCTAGCCAATTTTGTACAATTTTTAAGTTTTCTATTTTACATGTAGACTTGTGATTGAGCCACCTGTTCTTAAAGGTGTCTTTGGTTGATCCCAAATATATTTTGTTTTGAGCATTTAAGTCTTGTACTTTTGCTTTGTAAATGAATTCTTTTGTATTAAAAAGTCCTTGAAGTGGACATTTATTTTTGTCCCTGCATTCTTTATTAGTGATCTTGTTATTTAAGTTTCGGGTATTTTGATTCTGTATGAAACTCTCTAAATACACACACACACACACATATATATATATATATATATAAATATATATATATGTATATATAATATATCTGTGTGTGTGTTTAAAATTAGCTTTAAATACAAATATATCTGTAAAAAGATAATATCAATAAGAATGAATAAATATTCATATATATATATATATATATAGAGAGAGAGAGAGAGAGAAAGTACGTGAGAGAGATAAAGAGAAAGAGAGAGTAAAGATAAACCCACATATGAGTTTCACACTATTTAATTTTTAATTGTTTCACCCCAAGCAAGGCAGTACCGCCACTGATGCGCAAGGGGCTACTTAAGAGCAAAAGTTTAAGCAAGAGAAGAGCGAATAGAAAGACGGCCCAGCTACAATGGGTGTCAGAGAAAGGGCAAGAGAAGGATGGGAACAAAGGTGTGAAGACATTTGCTAAGGCAGAGAGAAAAAAATAGAGAGAACAAGATACACAGTGTGATGTAGAAAGAACTGGAGTCAAGTGGATAAGATATGCGTATTGACTTTGCATTTAAATACCTGGAGATTGTAGCTGTCAGGAAAGCAAGAATACGGAAGAGAGTTCCACAGGCGGGAAATGGTGAAAAAGAAGCTGATGGAGTAGAGTTGACGGCTGCATTTGGTTGATCCATCTGTAAGTGGATGGGACCTTGTTGCCAGTCTGGTTGCACGAGTAAATTCTTGTGGCGGGGAAACCAGAGACGTAAGTTCTTCGGAGTAGAAGCCATGAAAATATTAGTAGAACAGACAGAGGGAAGCCACATCCTGCCGGCGAGAAAGTGGCTGGAGTCGAGCTGCCAAGTCGGGACCTATCACGTTTCAGATTCTCCTTTGGAGCCTATTGAGAACACTAAGATGAACAGCAGGAGCGCTTGACCATACACGACAGCAGTATTCCATGCACGGACAGAGTGTAGATCCTTCTCAAGATCAGCAGCGAGTTTATGTTTGTCCGCCTCACCGGATTTCTTACTGATACGGGAGTAAATTGTGATATCAGCTGCATAGATGCCTACTTGGGACTTGATCACCTCTGGGAGATCATTTATGAAGATCAGGAAGAGTGTCGGGCCTAGGATAGAGCCCTTGGAGACTCCAGCGTTCGTCCGGCAGGATGTGGAGGCATGTTCATTCAAGATGACCTTCATTATGCGGTTAGATAGGAAGGATTGAATCAGAACAAGCAAGCGTCCGGTGATACCATAGCCCTGTAGCTTGCATAGAAGGCCGTCGTGCCAAACCCTATCAATAACCTTTGGAGATAAAAAAAAATGTAGTTAAAACCTCAAGGAATATGCACATCCTAACTCGTCTATCGCTCTGTGTAACCCCCTGCGCTATAGTGGCAGTGGAATGCCTTGCTTGGGGTGACATGATTAAAAAATATCCAGGGCAACAGCACGAGCCTCGCCGAACTTATCGAGAGCCTGGTATATGTACTCTGTGATGGTCGTTAGCATATCGGCTGTGAACCTGGTGTAGCGGAAGCTGTACTGCCTGTCTGAGAATAGTTTATAGGCAGTAAGATGTTGAACTATTTCAGCATTGACAACAGCCACGGACACTTGATAGGAGGCTGATAGAGCGATAGGTGGATGGATCCGAGGGTTCCCCTGAGTTCTTAAATACAGGAACCACAGACGAGGATTTCCAGCATGCATGAAAACAGGAAGCATAAAGGCAGTAATTATAGAGTTTGTAAAAGACAGAAGAGAGTTCAGGGGCACATTTATTAAGGATAATGACCAGGGTTCCATCAACTCCATCGCCTTATGGGGGTCAAGTTTTATATCTATATAGAGAAACACATATGTGAGTTTGTCATTATTTTTTTTCTTCGAGTTACATATTTTTTATAATCTTTTCACTCTAAGCAAGGCAGGACTGTCGTTTGTGTGCAGGACTGCCTTTGGTCACTGGGAGATAAAAGAACAGGGTACAGGGGATACCCAAGCAAGGATTGGAGGTGGATGGGATTTGGAGAGATGCATAAGTTTTGCAATGGTGGATGGGTTTCAATTCCTCAGCAACAACTGCATTCGACATTAAATGCGGGGTGTTCGGAAAAAGATTGACTAGAGGATATTTTCACAGTTATGGTCAAATGCCCCTACAAAAGCGAATTTCTTAATTCTTGAAGCCATTTTAACTACGGATTAGCAAGTGATTAGACCTGTTTAAACAACACTTCATTTATATATATATCTGTATTTTCTGTTGCGTTACATTTCACTGGCAAAACACGGAAGCCTCAAAACTAAATATTTCATTTCATTTCTCGTTTGTTTACAAAATTTCATATGTCTTATCGCTTCCTTCTCGATTAGAGACTTCCGTCAGCTATATCTTACTAGCTGTATAACCCGGCGTTGCTCGGGTGTAATGAAAGCTTTAAAACCAATCTATGGTCCTGGAGCTCAGAATCAGCCTAAAAAATATTTGTGTGAAGTTTTGTGAGAATCGGATAAAAATTTGTATAAGGGACATACAGGCAGATAAACAGACACACACAAACATCTTGCCTTATATATATATATATATTCGATTTTCTGCACTATTGTAAGAACTGCAACCTTGAAATTTCTGAAGACCGTTTCTTATGTCTTTGTCTATGAGTGTATCAAATATGATTAAAATCGGATCACCCCTTCTATAACCCGATTTTTTAGATTATCGATTTTCGATATTTATCGGGGTATCTCGACACAAAACCTAGCTAAGAACACTCGCAGACGCTTATAGTACAACTGTGTAAATTTTCAAGAAAATTGCTTCAGCCGTTTCGGAGCTTATAGGTAACGGACACACACACACACACACATACACATACACATACACACAGAGACAAAGTTCCATTTATAAATAAGTTTAGATAACTCCATCTACCTTAACAGCGGTTGTTTATTGATCAAATGGTATTCTGACCTTGGAGCGATGGCGGCCAAACGAAGTAGAATTCTGTTGATATTCAAAGATGCCTTTTGCGGCATTAATAGGGACCCTAACCCAACTCTTGCCCTTGAAAAGCTTATCTGCAACTAATTAGAAAAACGTGATCCAGCATAATAGAATAGTTATGCCATGCAGTTGTGACGTCAATAGACGAATCATTTCCTGATAAAAGATTGAAGATTTTTTTTAAATTGCCAATGGCAGATATTGTTGCTTAATAAGCAGTAAGGCTTTTTTTTGACGTTATATTGGCATATTTTTTCTCCAGATATTTGATAATTTGGCAACTTCTGCTTTCAAAATGATATACATGAACATCCCTAAAACCTAGAGTTTCATATATAATACACTGCTGCTTAATTATCTTCAATATAACAACAATAATAGCAACAATGATAATATATAATCAATTGACTGATTTGTTTTTACGGCTTATTGTAATATAACAATCTAGGCCCACCCGAGGAAGTGAGGAAGCGGGGGCGTTTTCCGGCCGTTGAAAGGAACGGATGGTTGTTTGACCTTATTTCCGGCAGTAGCGGAAATGGCTACAAGAGGCAAACAGAACAGGTGTCTCTGAGAATTACGTAGGCGTCGCGTGGGCGTCGCGTGATCAAGGCGAAGCCGGAAGAAACAAGTCCCGGTTTTGGAAGATATATAAAGACCGCGAGAACACGGATTCGCCAGTCAGAGAGACAGAGTCAGGCAGAGAGCCAGACCAGACAGAGGAGCAACAGATACGACGACAGTGGTGAAAAATTGAAAATTAGTTTGAAGGCATTTTCACCTATTAATGAGAAAATTGAAGCGTTCTTATATAAAAAATGCTCCTTAGCTGTAGGTCTGTCCCACATGCGGGTAAGAAATTACAGCTCGTCGGCCCTAATGAGAAGCTAGATCATAGTCTCCATAGCGACGTCTTTTGATACGAGGGAGAAGGTGTGGTATAAGGAAAACAATGTGGCGAGTCCGAAAGAAGCGAATTTTCTGTAAGTGAAAAGAAAAGACAGTATATTTCGCGCACGCTGACCAGTGTAGAAGTAGAAGTGCTTTGGAGAATATGGAGATGAAAAATCAAGAACGCGAAGAGGAAGGAAGGTGCAATAATAAGGAAGGGCAGAGAATAAACGTGCAGGAGCAGGGAGAGACATAGAATTGCAAAAGTTAGATTGAGCACGATATGGATTTAAGTGAAGGTGAAAAGATAGATGAGTATGAGGAGGAAGATGAAGAGAGCCCGAGGATACCGTTAAAGAGACGACAAGAGCGAACAGAATGACAGTATGAGACAAAAGAAATTAGAAGGAGTGACAGGAAGAACAAGGGTGTACGGCGACCTTGGTTTAGGGAGGGTGTAGTATCCAATGCAATTTGCCCGGCACTATTTAAGTAGCTGATAGCCCGGACATTGCATCACACTTGACACGTAGAGCTACGACACGACTATTGCTATACGCAAAGATACGTCACGAATATGGCTATGCACAGAGATTTATGGGACTCAACAGAAGGCTTGGAGAATTTTCAATTCACAGGATATATTTAAATTTAGAGAAATCAATGAGTAACCTGCCTAACGTAGTTGTGTAAATCGATGGCATAGAAGAGATTTAGATGGGTGGTAAAAGACAAAAGATACTAAGAGGTAAAAAGGATAGAGAGTTGTAGAGAGCCATAATTGTTCACATCCTGAAGTGACACGGCACACAGAGGAAAGTTTGCATACGTTTTTCTAATCTAGAAAACATAGTTGTGGCATGGTTTTTTACCCAGCAACCAGTACATCTGAATTTCACAAATTGAGAATTTTCAGGCTACTTTTAAAATAAACTGAGATGAATTGGTATGCTACTTAGAAGTAATGCATTTCAAAATTAAATTCGCCGGGCTTTTAAATGAAACCCAACTGGAATTTATAAAATAATAGATTTTCTTTCTAACACGTTTTCTTTCTTTCTTTCTTTCTTTCTTTCTTTCTTTCTTTCTAATATGTGTGTTTTAGAAAACTATTAAGTTAAACTGTAAAAACTGGTTTTTCGTTATAGAATATTTGAATAACAAATAAAAAGTTGCTTGTTTGCTTGTCATTTAAATAGTTTTCATTCTTTTGTACTTGAACATTTTCAGATGGCTAATTTTATAAGTTATCTCATCAATTCATGTTAAAAAGTGTGAATATATAATTTTAAACTGATGTCAATTTACTGATATTACAACTACAAACAATAAACCAAAAGAACAAAAAAAAAACAAAAAAAAACGGAAACACTTCTTGACACCAAACTGTATTTAGATATTTTCCATCATTAAACATGTAAAAAAGTAATACATATATATATATATATATATATATATATATATATATATATATATATATATATATATATCGTATCACCCAAAATAATATGATATGCACTGATTTTAACTGCAGGCTTTAAAAAGAAACTAAAATATTGGCTGTATCACCTTAATAACTGACGACAGCAAGAATTTCATAGTTTTTCAAAATATAATTGAAGGTTTAAATCGGGAAGGTGAAAAAATACATTTTTTCTTGAAAAATATAAGTTATAAAAAAGCAAATAAAAAATGAAAAGGTTTAAAACAAGAAGAAAAGATGAAGAAAAAACATGAAAAATTCATGAAAGATGAAAGGAAAGAAGAAATGAGAAGGAAAAACGATTTAGAAAAGAAGTCGAAAAACGAGAAAAAAAAGGACAAAGAAGAATAAGTAATGAAGAAAAGAAAAAAGAAATAAAAAAGAAAACGAGTGCAGAGATCGAAGGATAAAAATAAAAAAGAAATAAAAAATTCTGAAGATAAAATAAACGGAACACATATTAGAAAGAAAGAAAGAAAGAACGAAAGAAAGAAAGAAAGAAAGAAAGAAAGAACGAAAGAAAGAAAGAACGAATAAAAGAAGGGAAGTAAAAATGGTAAATGAAAACTGAAAAGAAAACATGTTAGAAAGAAAAGCGATAGAAAGAAACAAGTGTAACTTGAAAGAAAGTGCGAACGAACGAACGAAAGAAAAAAGGGTAAATTAAAAATGGGAAGAAAACGTTAGAAAGAAAGGAAGAACAACGACCTAACGAACAGAAAAAGAAAGAAAGAAAGAAAGAAACAAAAGAGAGAAAGTAGCGGTAATTCAAATTGAAAAAGAATGCATATTAGAAAGAAAAAAGAATGTTGCTGAAAAAGTACATATTAGAAAGAAAGTTTTAATTGATTGCTGCTAAGAAGGTCGGTTCTCTGTGTAGAGCCAGGAAGTTTTTCCCGTCTGAAACTGTTGGAGAGCACCCCTTTTTGCACATAAGAATGGACTCACCTGATGTGTACATATAATTCTGCCTATACAGAGAACGGAAGTTCTTGTTAGCTCGCTGCGACTACATCTCTCACTGTCAGCTCTCTAACTAAGGGTAGAGGGTGCTCTCTGCTTCCGAGCAATAACCCAGTCGTGGTTCCGCCGAAGGGTAGAAGCACGACCGGGGAAAAATAGACAGGTATTTTTTGGCCGGGTCATATATCCCGGAAATCCCACTAATAACTGACCATGTGTCACATGTTGCCCTTAGTGGGAGGGACAATTAAATATAGTGGTTGTCAGTGAGTTGTCTCGCTGCGACTACATCTCTCACTGTCAGCACTCGGCCTTCGGGTAGAGGGCGCTCTCTGCTTCAGAGCACAGAGCACTAACCCAGTCGTGGTTCTGCCGAAGGGTAGAATCACGACTGGGAAATATAGACAGGTATTTTTTGACCGGGCTATATAGACCGGAAATCCCACTTATAACTGACCATGTGTCACATGTTGCCCTTAATGGGAGGGACAACTAAATATAGTGGTTGTCAGAGAGACTTTAGTAAGGAGTTAGTTGGTCCGTAAGTTGGTGCATAGTAAGTTGGAGTTGTTTTGGATATAGACTCATTACCCGGACATACTTCTTCACTACAAGATTGTATATATTGATTTCTACTAACAGTATTTCTAGTATTCCTGAATTGACTAACCCGTGTTCCAGTTTGTACATTTTGTTCAATATAACTTACATTTTTTTATCTCCATATCCGTTTTTGTTATTTATTATTTTGTGTTTTCTCAACAAGAATCAACAAAAGAAATCATCTTGCACATATATAAATCTACCATCCGAGTATCGAATACTGCTGCCATATCTGGTCGGGTGCTCCTGCTATCCACCTGGGGGTCCCTGTGTCTCTTCTAAAAATACCTTCACGGCTTCTGCTCCGATGAACTTAGTTTACTGCTGCCCCCTATATATGAATTTACTCGAACCACAATATTAGCAACTAGGCCTTGCCTTTTTACTGGTGACCTCTATATATGAATTTACTCGAGCCACAAGATTAGCAACTAGGTCCTACCCTTTTACTGCAAAACCAATAAAGTGTAAACGCAAATTCTACACCAACAGCTCCTTTTCTCGCATTTCCCGCCTGTGGAATCCCCTTCCGTTTACTTGCTTCCCCGACAGCTACAATCCCCAGGAATTTAAAGGTAAAGTCAATAGTCATCTTCTATCTCAATATCTTGCATCCTCTCTCATGCTCCTTTCTCCATCCACTCCACTCTCATCAGTATTCTCATCCTCCTCTTACCCACTTCCTGACACCCCCTATAACATGTCACTCTTTCTCATAACTTTCCTCCTATGTAACCACCTGCAAAACAGTGGTAGTAAACTGATTTGCTTGGGGCGATATAATTATAAAAAGAAGACTAGTGTTCTCATCAGACCTAGCAGAAGAATCAGTATTGTAAAACTCTGTCTGACATGATAGGGTTTGTAATTTAATGACTATTGATGGTAAAAATACCTCCTATATAATGTTAAGACATTAGTGGTAATGCAGTCTTCATCCAGCTAATGTCTTACCATTATATGGTGGGGTGATTTCTGAGACTTTCTGCCACGCACACACACACATACACACAAACACACACACACACACACACACAAATATATATATATATGTGTGTGTGTGTGTGTGTGTGTGTGTGTGTGTGTGTTAAATAATATATGCTAATATATATCAATAATATCTATTTAAATAAAATTATTGCTTATCCTTTTTTTTATTAAATTAGCCGAAATTCATATTGATATAATTTTTTCTGAAATACTTTGGAAAGATACTGCATACATTATTAAAAACATGTTTGAGAGAATTCTTGCTGTCGAAATAAACCTTATATATACATATATATATATATATATATATATATATATATATATATATATATATATATTCTAAACATATGCTGTTAAATATAAGAGACAATGAATGAATCATGAGCCGTTCTAAACGTGGTAATTTGGTGATGGTGGATATTATTGCATTACCGTCTAAATAACATCTCTGAAGATAGTTCATGTGAGCCGAAAGCTTAGAAGCAAATTATTCAAAAATTATCCAAATATTGGAGAATTTTTGTCTTTATTTTCAACTGAAATTAAAGCCAAAATACGACGTTTAGAAAGGCTCATGATTAAACATAATAGATATTCATTGTCTCTTATATTTAACAGTATATGTTTAGAAAATTATTTGCTGCCTCGATACACTATATATATATATATATATATATATATATATATATATATATCAGTAGCTACTCTAGCATCTACGCATAGCCCATTCAGTAATGAAGTAGAGCACTTTGGATAATGGCGTATGATACATCATACGCTAAAAGTCTGCCTTCTTCTGTCGAACGCTCATAGCTCAGAGGTAGAATTGTCGATTGACGCCATCCAGGTCGGGTTTCCATTGTGGGTTAAAAAGCAATCGGATGTCTAACCGTTAAAAAGCAATCGGATGTCTAACCGTGTGATACAGCAAAACAGATCTGTCTGCGAATGACTATATATATATATATATATATATATATATATATAAATATGAAATATATTAAATCTAGCATATGTTAATTCATTTGCTTAAGTGTTATTTATTTTTAATGACTACTCATGTATAAGTAGATTTTTTGTTTTTATTATTATATAGTATATTTATTTACATTTACCAGCCTTAATATTCAGGAAATATTGTTAGAAAAATATGCCAGTGGACGCCTATATTTCTTGAATATTTACGTCAGTAAGTATGAATAAATAAATATACTATTTAATAACAAAAAAAGAGCCTCTACTTAAATATGAATATCCACAAAAATTAACGTTTAAAGAAATAAATTATATATATATATATATATATATATATATTATTGTAAATGTTTTTATTATAAGTGATTATAAATAAAACATTATAACCACTTATAATAAAATATTATAATAATTATATATTCGTCTACTTCTTATTGAGCACTTTTAAAAGTAAACTGTGAATTTGTCTCCGTTTTTCTTACTGTTATAATTCAGCAATGAATTAGAACACTCTCAGCTATTGGGCGTGTATAATGATAATATACACGCTAAAAAGTCTGCCTCCTTCTACCGAGTGCCTGTAGCTTAGAGGTAGAATCGCCGACTGACGCCAATTTGGTCGGGTTTCAATACTAGGTAGAAAGCAATCGGTTGTCTAACCATACTGATGAGCTGTGATATAGCGCAATAGATCTGTCTTTGGATGACTATATATATATATATTGGGTCCCACCCATTCACAGTCAGGTTAGCCAAACGCAGACGACAATTCTACTCCAGCAGCTTCCTCTCTCGCACTTCCCGCCTGTGGAACTCACTCCCGTATTCTTGCTTTCCTGACGGCTACGACCTCCAGAAATTTAAAAGCAAAGTTAATACTCACCTACTAACCACTGGCCTCTAGCTCTCTCCCCTCCCCTGTATAACCTTCCCTTTCTCTCCGCCCATGTACCTGTCATTGCACCTGCTTTCTCAGTTTTCTATTGTTCCTTTCTAACTAGCTTGTACTCCTCACTCTTTTCTAATTAATCTTTCTACATTTATGTAACCCCCTGCACTTCAGTGGCGTTTCTGCCTTGCTCGGGGTGAAATGATTAAAAAAAAAAAAAAAAAAAAAAAAAAAAAAAATATATATATATATATATATATATATATACTGTGGAACCTGCCGTATGCGACTCTTTTCGTTAGCGATTACCTGTTGTTAAAGACCGTTTTTATATGCACGGATGATTTGCTAATGTTAACTGACCCCATTTTGACGACCACCTCCAGAACGCGACCAGTGACGAACATCAACGAGCGAAAATCACTAATCAAGCGACCGCTTAAAAAAAATCCATTTTGGTCGTACACTGCGAACTTCTAAATTAGAAGACACTAAATGAGTAAATCTATTTCATTTTGCTTTGATCTAAATCAGGAACACTTGATCATTGTTTTGTTATTGTAGTGTTGTATAAAACTGTTATTGTTGAAATGTACATCGCTTGTGTTAAAACTCACTGTCAAACATCGTCCGTTTTGTAGATGTATTGCATTTGACATATATTCAAGGGATTTATAGTAGTCTCTGTACTGACTTGGATATATTGAGGGATGGAGGAAATCATAATTATGTTCATTTCTCAAATGTCCATCTCTTTCGTTTTTTTACTTTTTGTGTATCTATCTACTCTATTTCTATCTGGGTATATCTATATCTATCTCTCTGTTTCTCTACCCTCATCCACGATCGCTGTCAGTTTTTTGTATGTTTTTTTTCATGTATTATCACAGATTCTCTTTTGATATCACTCACTTTTAAGAAAAAACTGAAACCGTATACGTCGCGAATTTTTCCGACCTACTTATTTTAGTACAGGCACGAAAAGGAAAGCAATAACTGACTTTTTTAAAAGTTCACTTAATAAATATTTTTTTGTGAATAATATTTTTTGTGATAAATACTTTAGTTTCTTGTTGACTGCTATAAATACGATTTAAAAGTTTTAAAATGAATTATGCTGAATAAATTTCTTTAACGTTAGCCATCTTCTTATGTTCTTATTTATTCATTACCAGATTACATGGTAAAATTTTAATATGTATGGTGAGTAGAATATACGTTCCTGGCGTAAATAGTTAATTAGTGTGAGCCTTCAGCGAGCGACCACCTGCCGTATGCGACAGGTTCCACTGTATATATATACGTGATTGTGTGTGTGTGTGTGTGTTGATATGTGTGTATGTGTGTGTGTGTGTGTGTGTGGTTTTAACATTTTTGCACAATACATGGATACTGTTCTCTGAAAAAATGTCGACAGAACAATGGCATTATAGGCGCTTATTGTTGTCATAACAGACGGATGTGGTGGGACCGTGTAGACAGCCATTAATATCCATTTGGCACGAACTGCAATGAATTTTTAATGTCGCTGGCAGTTTTGCTTTTCTCGACCAAAACCACTTCCAAGATTAAATTTAAAAATCACTCTTATATTTAATTCCAGACCATTGCAGCAGAAATAATATTTTATTACATTTTTTAAAGGTTTAGATCTTAATTATTTAATAACATTTCAAAACCAGTTCGTATTAAACACTATTTTATATGTTACTAGAAGTATAGGCCGGCGTTGCTTTGGTGTAATGAAAGCTTTAAAACTAATCCATGGTCCTGGAGCTCAGACTCAGCCAAAGAATATTTGTGTGAAGTTTGGTGAGAATCGGATAAAAATTGTGGATGTATATCAAGGATAAACAGACACACACACAAACATCTTACCTTATATATATATATATATATATTATCGATTTTCTGCACTATTGTAAGAACTGTAACCTTGAAACTTCTGAATATCGTTTCTTATGTCTTTGTCTCTGAGTGTATCAAATTTGATTAAAATCGGATCATTCCTTCTCTAACCCGATTTTTTCGATTATCGATTTTCGATATTTATCGGGGTACGTCGACACAAAACCTAACTAAGACCACTCGCAGACGCTTATAGTATAACTGTAAATTTTCAAGAAAATCGGTTTAGCCGTTTCGGAGTCTATAGGTAACGGACACACACACACATACACATACACACACATGCACACACACACACACAGACAATTCTTACCGCTTCAGTCAGTTAATTGATATACGTGATACACATTTAGGTAAACAAGCCTCTTTCGAAACATTACTGACTTAGCAAAAGATTGTCCTACGGTAGGCTGCCATTACTTTCTGTAGCAGATCGTTTGCCAGCCAAAGCTATAGAACCCAATCTGTCCTGCTATTCAGCCCATAACTGGAAAGAGAAGAGACGGATTAATATTTTTCTCAAGGGCATTTGTGTGTAAGTGAATTCGACTGGAATTCGAACTCGGCTCTCCGATTTCTCATTCCGAACCGATATCATTACACCACAACGCACATACGGCATGTTTAACAGCTGTAAACAAAAATAGATTTAAATAACATATGAAACCGAATTCAATTTTCCTAAAAGTTATACGATTTGAAAGAAAAAAAAAAGTACAATTTCCTGGTTATTATTCTCGCCTATTGTGGAGAAACATGTATATTGGTGCTGAATTAGTTTTCTGTTATTAAAACATTTTTCTATGAATAATCAATAGAAAGGAAATTTGAATTCTGGATTTGTTGAATTATACGAATATTCTTTTAATAATTGAAAATCTTTCCATATTATTACGCTATTGATTCAATTTACTTACTCGAAAGGCTTTCGTGTAAGAAATCATATTTGTCTATATTTCTGAGATAAAGTATTATAACTATTTACACTATTTAAATTGTTCTGACTGTTGTTATCAAATTTATTGTTATATTTACAAAGTTTTGGCCATTACACGCTCCGGCCTTCTCCAGGTGATATACACTGAAATTTCGAAACGAAACCTTTATTTAGTTCACAGGGGGAAATATACTTCGAATCTTCATTTATTCATCTCCTTTTAGAATAAACTCAATGGTAAAAATTTTCGTTCTTTAGTTGACAAAAAAACAAAAAACAAAAAAAAAACACAACAAAAAAACCTTACTGTTGTGGATCCTGGAAATTGGGGCCCGCACAAATAAATGAACAGCGACCAGTGATTGAGATAAAAAATAAGTGTATTAACGTAAGGATACAGACTTGAATGAAGAATAATAGTTCAGGAATACGGGTTAGTAAAAAGTATATGTACAAGTCTCTGGAAGTGAAGCCGTAGTATTTTGAGTATGTCGGCGTCGGAAGCTGACGCGTACTGTGTAATAATCTTCTCTATGAGTGGAGCACAGAGCTACTATGAACTAATGTGTACTGAACGTTAATCTTTCTCTGGACTCTCGTATTCTCCGGTTAACTCTCTGTGAAAACGCGGTCTTCTCTCGTCTCGCTTCTATAGAAGTAGTATAAGTATACTCTGGACGAGTTCATCTTTATGAAAAAGAAGAACCCCACAACACTTACTGAGTTCTTTGCCGAGAAACCACCAAATTCTGGGAAAATGGAATCTTTAAGTCGAAAAAAAAATGGAGAAGGTTGTGCAACAAAATGGTTCATATTTAATTGAATAAATATTTAATGGGATAATTTTGCATTTTGTTTAAATTTCCATGGCATGAATTTTTTAGACAACTGAATATTTACAATATTTCAAATTTGGACTACTGTCCTCATCTTTGTTAGTATCACAACGTTTCAGCCACATAAAGCTGCCCCCAACCAAAGTAGATTAAGTTTAAGACTCAGGATTGTCCCATGCGACAGTAGCCCAGTGGTTATACATTTATATTTGTTATTATATTAATTGTAAGGTTTATTATTAGGTAGTGTCAGACTTAGACACTATGGAAAGAAGGTTCGCAATAACTGAACTGTATTAAATAAAAACAAGTCGAGATATCCCTAGACGTTAACAGCAGAACGAGATCATTCTAATCCCAAGATTGTTCTAGTTTCACGTGGAACTAGAACAATCTACCACTTCAACTAAATAAAGAGTTTGGTTCGAAATGTCAACGTATATTACCTGAAGATGGCTGGATCCTTTAACGGCAGAAACTTTATATACATTTTGACGTCACCCAAAGAGTTGGGAGTTCAACATTTAGTCACCGCAGAGGCAAACGAAAAAAAAAATTAACTTGGAAAGCTCAGATATTAAAAAGAATTAACTGAAAACTGGTGAACAGAAAAGATGCTGTTTTCCATCAGAATAATGTCAGACCTCACGTTTCTTTGTCGACCCGGTGAAAAAATTGTTGCAACTTAGTTGATATATGTTATCCCTCTCACCAAATCCATCAAATATTACTCCTTCGAATTTTCATTTATTCATATCCTTTCAAAATAATTGTATTAATTATTACAGAATAAGTAAATGACTAAATTTTCAAACTGAAATTTTCTACAATTCCTCAACATCAGCTGAAAAACCGAATATTCAAAACTTGAGCACACACACACACACACACACACACACACACACACACACACACATATATATATATTTATATAAATTAGAGAAAATTTTCAAAATACAAGGGGGTCGGATGTACATTTCGACATGAGATTCTCTAACAGAGATTCCACGTCACCTCAGCGATATTGCTCTGTTCTGAAATTTAATTTACCTTCCCACTAATTTAAAATTTACCTTCCCACTCTTCCACTTAGGATTAAAGATAATATATATATATATATATATATATATATATATATATATATATTGTAATAGTGATATATCACCGAAAGAGTACCTTGGCTCAGAAACATGAACATTTTGTGTAGTGATACTATGCTTTTACAAACCATTGTAACAACTGTTACAATATAATGCTCAACTCTGTTTCGAGCACTCTTTATAAAATTAAATGCTTGAACAGTGGATTTAAAATGTGCATGTTCTGTCACTTTCACTCAATATATATATATATATATATATATATATATATACTATAGTCATCCGCAGACAGATCTGTTTTCGCTCATCAGTACAGTCTTAGACTCCGTTCGCTTCCTAACCCAGGATTAGAAACCCGGTCGAATTAGCGTCAGTCGGCGATTCTACCCCTAGGCCACGAGCGTCCGGGAGAAGAAGGCACACTTTTTAGCACGTATAAACACGACCAATAGCTAGAGTGATCCAATTCATTATCGAATGAGCGATGCGTATATGCAGGGGTAGCTACTGTTTACAAAGTCTCCCACTCTTCCAGAGTGCTCAATCAGGGTGTGAGAGCGCACACACACACACACACACACACACACACACACACACACACACACACATATATATATATATATATATAAATATATATATACATTATACTCGTCGATAATACAAATAGTATCAACTAAATATATAAATGCTAAACATAATAGAAGCATTATTAATAAAAAAGAAAAAATCAACACTAAAAAATATCAACTACGAACACGGCCATAATGTGCTGACTATGAACACCACCACAATGTGCTGACTACGAACACGGCCACAATGTGCTAAATCTGAAAAATAGACATTGTTATAACTGTACATGTATATAAAACACGATCTGTATATTTTTTTAAAAGGAAAATCTCGAGCTGTTAACCTGGATATATACAAAGCAATTGATATGTGCTGGTATGCCGGCCTTCTGCTCAAGTCATATTGCTATGGTATCACTGGACGCTTGCTTGGTTTGATCCAGTCGTTCCCATCAAAGCGCGTAATGAAGGTAATCTTGAACGTGCACTCTTCTAGATCCTATCACCCTAACGCAGGTGTCCCCCAGGGGTTCATCCTAGGCCCAACGCTCTCTCTCATCTTTATCAATGATCTCCCTAATGTGATCGAATCCCATGTAGGTATTTACGCTGACGACACCACCATTTACTCCCGCCTCAGTCAGAAATCTGTCAAGGCTGGCAAAGATAATCTCGCTTCTGATCTTCAAAAGGACCTCTAATTTGTGTTGTACTTCCAAACCGAAGCTGTTATCTGTTATCACCATAGGCAGTCCCTCCTGTCCGCCATTAACATGCATCTAGCTAGACTTCCTGAAAGCAATACACTGCGCTTTCTAGGTCTTACATTCTCAACCGACCTCAAATGGAACGACAACACTTAATCAATAGCTAAATCTATTGCTAGAAAGTTTGGGTCACTGTGTCGGGCCAGGAAGTTTTACTCGCATGAGTTCATTCTGCACATATAGAAATCAATCATCCGCCCATGCATGGATACTGTTGCCATATCTGATCAGCCCCCTCCTCTATTCATCTTGGGGTTCTAGACAGACTCTAGAAGAGTATCTGCAATGTAATCGATCCCAACCTAGCGGCTTGACTCCAACCGATTTCTCACCGACGGCACGTGGCTTCTCTCCGTCTCTTCTACAAATACTTTCATTACTTATGCTCCAACGAGCTTAGTTCCCTGGTGCCTTCTCTACAAGAATTTACTCGAGCAGCTAGACTGGCAACAAGATCTCACCCTTTTAAAATCAAAACAGCCAAATGAAGCCCCTCACGTCTTCTCTATTAGCTTCTTTTCTCGCACTTCCACTCTGTGGAACTCCATTCTGTATACGTGTTTCCCTGATAGCTACAATCTCCAAGAATTTAAATGCAACGACAATTGCCATCTGTTATCCCCGTACTCCCATACTTCTATTATAACTTCCCCACCCCCACTTGAATCTCGTTCTTCTCACTTTTTTAATCTACTCTCACGCAACTCTCTTTACATTAGTATTCCCGTCCTTCTCTTATCTGACACCGCTGTAACTTCTTCTTCGGTTCCAGTTAGTCTTTACTCTCCTCTTATGTAAATCTTCACTCTCCTCTTATGTAGCCCCCTACGGACCAGTGGCAGTACTGTCTTGCTTGGGGTGAAATGATTAAAAAAAAAAGAAGAAAATCACATGAAAAATTATATTAAAAAATTAATAACGGCAACTAGTCTATATCTTATAACTTATAAGGAAACTTGCATATATATATATATATATATATATATATATATATATATATATATAAATTAAATAAAATTTTTTCAAAGATGTTGAATGCACATTTCGACATGGAATCCCCGAAGGGGATAACACATCACCTCAGCAACAAATGCTATTTCGAAAGAGTTTCATTCAACATCTTTGAAAAAATTTAATTTAATTTATATTTGCTCTGTAATTTTTATTACATGGAGCTCTCCTCCTGTATCATTTTTTAATCTTAAAATTTAATATTTAATATTAATTAGGATTGGGTTTTGGAATTTACCTTCCTGCTTTTTCCGCTTGGATTAAAGTATTTAAATAATATATATATATATATATATATATATATATATATATATATATATATATATATATATGAGTTTACTCCTGCCTTAAAAAATGATGGCAAAATATTTGAGAGGATTGTGTATATATATATATATATATATATATATATATATATATATATATATTCTGAACTACTCGATGGCATGATTATTGCAATATATATATATATATATATATATATATATATATATATATATATATATATAAGCCACTGTTAAAGAGCAAACATGGGGCAAGAGCTTTCATAATTAGTAGTAAAGAGAATAAACTGAGTCGATGCTGCCTCAATTGTGTCTCTTTAATAAAACTAAGCAGTCGCTGCGTCGCTATTGTCTTTCTAGACAAGAATGAACATATATGACCCCGTAATTTGAGAATCTAACCAGAAGCTAGGAAATTTCTATGTTTAGAGATTTTACCTTGTTATCAGGCAATATTGACTCATTGTTGTGAAAATGATTTACATTTGAATGTAGAAAACAATATGCTTGATATTTAAACAGTTAATATGGATGAGAGAAGGCTGAAAAATTTGTGTGTGTTTAATTTAATTAATCAAAATGAAGTTTAACTTTTAAATTTGAAAATATAGGTTAGATATTTGGGGAATACAGAGTTTATTCCTTCAATCTTAACGGGAAAGTGTCAGTTCATTGAGCTACAGTCTAGACTGCTCTTTTCCAGCGTAATGTAGCCATTATTGTTACAAGCTTATTGTCTTAGCGTTTTTTGGATCCAATGATTTTGAAAAAGCAAAAAAATAGAAAGAAAACATTTTTTAAACAAATTTGATCCTATATAAAGGGACCATTGAGCATGATCATACTGTTTTGATTTCAGTTCAAAGTGCATTTTTGTTCAGTTTTTTATGAACTCTTAAAAAAGTAATATCAATTTAATTAATATTATAACATAATACAAAACAAATTATCGGATATATGTAAGTTAATCGATATTCTTTTTTGTAAATTTTTTTAACCATATTCTAATGTGAACAGTTTGCAATGTTTACATATGACATTTATTTCATTACGTTTATTTAATAGATTTTTATTCTTAAAGGTTTTATAATATATATATATATAATAGACACAAGGAGTATGTGTTGTTTAAAGACTTAAATATTTTATCTTTTTTAAAAAATTTACATTTTATTGTGGGAGATTTATTGGTTTCTTTTACATGCCAAAAATATTTCGATAGGGATGTTCTATTTCTAAACTGATTTTCATTAAATAATGGAGTGTGCTGTTTTAATGACGTATTTTATTATTAAATATGTTATACTAAAAACTAAAATTCTGTATTAGCTTGTAATATAATATTACAAAAAAAATAAATGATATCGCACACAGGCACACCCATACGTATTGGAACACGTATTTATAAGCATAGGATGTGCACTGTGGTACAGTGGATATCGGCTCGGAACGAGAAACCAGGGAGCCGAGTTCGAATTCCAGTTGAAATCCATTGTATTCACTTATGCGCAAATAACCTTGGAAAAGGTATTAATCCGTCTCTTCCTTCCAGTTATGGGTTAAATAGCACGACAGATTGGGTTCTATAGTCGGCAACCAGTCTACCGCAGAAAACAGTGGCAACCTACTTCGCGATAGTCTTCTGCCCAGTCAGTCATGTCTCTTTCGAGACATGATCGCCCAAGCGTGTATAACGTATGGCACTTAACTGACTGATTTATAAGCAAAAGACGAAAATAATTATTTTTAAATTTAAGAGACGCTCATGAATATTTATCAGCTTAGGTAAATTATAGACGATGCTAAGTGACGTAATTTAATGTCTAATAAACGAAAGTGAGTAAACGATATTTTTTGTTCTTGATTTTTTTGTTTGTTAGACTTTAAATTAAATCACTAAGCACTCTCCATAATTTACGTAGACTGTTCAGTTAACTTGATGAATATTTATGAGCGTCTCTTAAAGTTAAAAAATGAGAAGAACTAACATTTTTACTTTTGTACATAAATACTTGATGCAAAATGAAATCCTTATATTTGTCCTGATAAAGTCCATTAGAAGACGAAACGCGTCGGCTATGATAAATTTTCTTATTTTCTTTATTCATTCCTTTCTTTTGCAGATAAAATATATCTGAAAATTTTACACACGCTCACACTTATATATATATATATATATATATGTGTGTGTGTGTGTGTGGATATGTGTACAAAAATTTAAGATATAATTCGAAATATATCTGTAAAAGGAAAATATGAATTAAGACAAAAGGAAATATATATAGTCATCCGCAGACAGATCTGTTTCGCCGTATCACAGCTCTTCAGTACGGTTAGACTCCGATTGCTTTTTTACCCAGGATTGAAACCCGACCGAAATGGCGTCAGTCGGCGACTCTACCCCTGGGCTATGGGCGTTCGGTGGAAGCAGGTAGACTTTTTAGCGCATATCATTATACGCACCCAATAGCTAGCGCGCTCTAATTCATTTCGGTGAATGAGCGATGCGTACATGCCAGAGTAGCTATTGTTTATCAAAGTCTACTATTTTTCCAGAGTGCTCAATCAGGGTGTGAGAGCGTAAATATTGTCATCCGCAGACAGATCTGTTTGCCGTATCACAGCTCATCAGTAATATATATATATTTGTGTATTTGGGCACCAATTCTTCTTTCATACAAGTTTCGTTAAAAACGACTGATAATGTCTTGCAGCTAAGTTCTTCTTCCTTTAACTTTTTTGTTTCAGACTTGTATCTTTTCTGAACGTAGAGTATATAGAAACCGTCCGAATGTTCTGTATGTCCGAGAGGTTTCCGCAATTGTTTTAGCCATTATCAAGGCTGATTTTATTTTTATTTTTATTTTTAAGTGAGTGTACGGATTTTTTTTCCAGTCTATGTATTTACAGTAACTAGAATATTTTATTTTCAAAACAAGGTCAGTACATTATAGCTATGTTCATAGTGCTGGCTTTTTATTTTATTTTATTAACAATGCTTCCATTATTTAAGCCACATTTTACATGTGGTTGAGGCTATTATATTTGTATGGTCTACGAATATTTTGCGGATGGCTTTTCGTAGGTCTTGTAGGTGTGTTTAAACGAGAACTAATTGAGCTATCTTCATAGAGATGTAACGCGAATCTTCGTGTTAGGCATGTAGTTGTATGTCTAATATAATTATTCACATTTTAGTTTGAGATGGAACAATATATATATATATTGCATAGTAACGTTTTATGGCACCACAAGATAAAATAATATTTGATGGTGGATGTCTTTATGTTAACGTCCCTGTAACCTATCTGAAGATGGCCGAAAGCTTAGAACCAGCATGATAAAAAATTATCCATATTGAACAATTTTTGTCTTTATTTTCACCTGTAAATAAAGCCAAAATACGATGTTTAGAACGGCTCATGATTAAACATAATAGACATTCATTTTCTGTTATATTTAACAGTATATGTTTAGCAA
The DNA here is from genome assembly GCA_037127315.1 of Ascarosepion bandense. NCBI lineage: Eukaryota > Metazoa > Mollusca > Cephalopoda > Sepiida > Sepiidae > Ascarosepion > Ascarosepion bandense. The sequence continues at coordinate 3,937,272 of JBBBDQ010002008.1, forward strand.
ATTATCTGCTGCCTTGATACACTAAATTTATACGCTAAAAAGTCTACCTCCTTCTACCGAGCGCCCATAGCTCAGAAGTAGAATCGCCGACTGACACCAATTCGGTCGGGTTTCAATCCTGGTTAAAAAGCAATCGGATGTCTAACCGTACTGTTGAGCTGCGAAACAGATCTGTCTTCGGATGACTACACTATATATATATATATATATATATATATATATATATATATAAATAAATTTTAATATTAATAGAATCGGACTTTGGGATTTACCTATTTGCTCATCCTTTGGGATTTAAATTAATATATATATATATATATATATATATATATATCAATAAATATTTATAATGAATAGTTATTATGCATTAATGTAACATTGAAAAAATATTAAAAAGTTATACGGAATAATTGTAGTGAACAGCTCTTAATACAACTGTATACTGGTCCAAATCTTATTATGATGAAAGACCAAGTAATTAAATAATGTATATATATATATATATATATATATATATATATATATATATATATATATATATATATTCCTGACCAATCGCATACGATGTAATTGTCATTGCAGACGCTTGTTCAAGAACATTTGTGCCTGTTTAACACCGATAGAGCCCACCTTTGGTTTATACTGCAGCTATGGTGAGCGTACCTTAGTTTCAGTTTCTGGGAGAGAGCGCTTTATCTAGCATGAACAATAGTCTGAACAAGGACAATCAAACCCTCGGTCACGATGACTTGTGACTTTGCGTTAGGAAAGATGTCGTCTACCCAATTTCACACACAAGGCTTGGATCAACCAGTGAAATGGTTTTCAGGCACTTTTCAACTGTGTCGCAAACAAACAGATAACATCAAGAGGTCATCTTCCTGATAATTCGTCTATTGTGAGATTCAAACCCGGGCTTTCATGAAGGTCAGAAACCAAACGTTCACATTATATATATATATATATATATATATATATATATATATATATATATATATATTAGCGTTTAAATTGATTTGATTTGATTGAATAATGTCATATTGATTGTTGTCAGATTCCCGGTTTTTCATTTTTTTAATGTTCTTTGCTAGTATTCCAGGCATACCATTACTATTTTGACGAGTGTAAACCGACTCTATTTTTTATTTTTCCATTCTAGCGTATAAAGGAGCTATATCTGTCTATCTAATTATTAATTGTATTTTTTTTTCTTGAAAGAATTCTCATTCACCTAATTAAAAAAATAACAAAATTAAAAAACATATATCTGCGTATTTTCCCAACTGTCCACTGCCCTCAACTTAATTCCCTGATTTGTTGAATTAGCAGAATCCGATAAAATATCACTTTCATTTATTTTCATAATATTTGTTTAGTTTCTTTGCTTATATTGGGTGTCTTGTTCAAATTTCTGTAGTACTGACTTTTTATTTTTTATTTTTCAAGGACAGCTTTCCGGTTGGGTTTCGATAATTGTTCTGCTGGATCAAATCCAAGTCGTTTTAAAATTCCTAATGGATCAGCCTTTGCACTCATTTTCGTTTTTTTTTTAGTTAATTTGCTCTGTTGGTTTATTACATAACTGACTGTTTCATGTGCTTCTTCCAAAAGGTGACACTATTTTGCCAGGATTTTGATTTTATTATTTTTAATATAGTCTGTTCTTATATACTTATTCTTGGTTACTTATTCTTGGTTACTAGAGCATTTGCTCTCTCAATCTACGTTGAGTGTCGTGATAAGAGTGAATGAAATTGTGTAAATCTACCCATGTCTACTGTTTTGATTCTAATATAATTTCTATTAGAAATTGTCTACTGTTTTGATTCTAATATAAATTCTATTAGCTTCTGGAGTGCTTATTGCGCAAACATACTGACATTATTTTGTGGGGAATTATTAGAGTTTAATTGTAGAACTTTTCTATCTTTTCTTTTTCCACAATTTTGCATTGATTATAATTAATTTTGTTGTTGCTTCTGGTTGTTTCAATCCAGGTTAAGAATGTTAACTAAATCTGAGGAAAGGTCTCTGATCGGGAGATCGGAGAGTTTGAGGAGTGTGGAACAACCTCTTAATTGTTGTTGCTCCCAGGGCCGCACGGATACGGGGTGGTAACAACTGTTACGGACACAGATATTGGCAAATAATAAATTCAAAAACAAAGCATAATGAAAGTATAAAAATACATTTTTATATTTAAAATACCGGCTGTATTTTCTTTTATAAAAAGGACCAATTATACATGTTTTTATTAAAACTTTTAGTAAAAAGTATTTTTGCAAAATGACAAGTTATACATTTTTAAAGCAAAATGACCAAAAATAAATTTTAAAGCAAAATGACCAACAATAAATTTTAAAGCAAAATGACCAACAATAAATTTTAAAACAAAATGACCAACAATAAATTTTAAAGCAAAATGTGCTGAAATATATTTTTAAGCAAAATGTGCTGAAATATATTTTTAAAGCAGTAGGACAGCAATAAATTTCAAAGAAAACTGACAAATGATACTTTTTAAAAGCAAAATGACCAACAATATATTTAAAGCAAAATGTCTAATACATTTTGAAAGTGAAATGAGTCGCAAAACATTTCTAAAGGAAAATAAGCAGCACTAAATTTTTAAAGCAAAATAACCAGCAATACATCTTTAATGCCAAATGAGCAGCAATATATATATTTAAAACATAATGAAGACTAATGCATATTGAAAGTAAACATACACGCAATATACTTTCAAAGTCAAATGACCACCGATACATTTCGAAGCAAAATGTGCAGCAATATATTTTCAAGGAAAAAGACAGCAATAATTATTTAAAACAAAATGACAAACAATAGAGTTTAAAAGCAAAATGACAAGCAATACATTTTAAAGGCAAAATGACCAGCAATATATATTTTAAAACGAAATGACTAACAATAAATTGTTCAAGCAAAATAAGCAGTAAAACATTTCTAAAGCAAAATAAGCAGAAACACATTTATAAAGCAAAATGAGAAATAATACATTTCAAAGCAAAATAAATAGCAATATATTTTAAAAAGAAAATGGATAACAATACATTTTTCAAGCAAAATAAGCAGCAAAACAGTTCTAAAGCAAAATGAGCAATAATACCGTTTTAAAGCAAAATGAGCAGCATAAACTTTTAAATCAAAATGTGCAAAGAATGCAATTTGAAGTCAAATGACTAAAAATACCTTTTAAAAGCACAATGACCAAAAATACATGCTTAAAGCAAAATTAGTAGGGATAAATTTTTAATACATGATAACAAGCTGTACCTTTTCAAATGACAAGTAATACATTTTTAAATCAAAATGACCAAATATTCATATCTAAAGAAATATGAGCAGCAATACATATCTAAAGTTAAATAGCAAGAATATTTTGTAAGGCAAAGTGAGCGCAATACATTTTTAAGCGAAGTAAGCAGTATTTTCAGCACAGTGATAAAAATGAATGACATTGTGTAAACCGACCCATGTCTACCATATTGATTCCAATATAAACTGAGCATTTGCTCTCGCAATCTACGTTGAGTGTCGTGATAATAGTGAATGAAATTGTGTAAACCTACACATGTCTACTGTTTTGATTCTAATATCAACTGAGCATTTGCTCTCTCAATCTACTTTGAGTGTCGTGATAATAGTGAATGGAATTGTGTAAACCTACACATGTCTACTGTTTTGATTCTAATATCAACTGAGCATTTGCTCTCTCAATCTACTTTGAGTGTCGTGATAAGAGTGAATGAAATTGTGTAAACCTACACATGTCTACTGTTTTGATTCTAATATAAACTGAGCATTTGCTTCCTCAATCTACTTTGAGTGTCGTGATAATAGTGAATGAAATTGTGTAAACCTACTCATGTCTACTGTTTTGATTCTAATATAAACTGAGCATTTGCTCTCTCAATCTACTTTGAGTGTCGTGATAAGAGTGAATGAAATTGTGTAAACCTACACATGTCTACTGTTTTGATTCTAATATCAACTGAGCATTTGCTCTCTCAATCTACTTTGAGTGTCGTTATAATAGTGAATGAAATTGTGTAAACCTACACATGTCTACTGTTTTGATTCTAATATCAACTGAGCATTTGCTCTCTCAATCTGCTTTGAGTATCCTGATAAGAGTAGATAAATTTGTGTAAACCGACCCATGTCTACCATTTTGATTTCAATGTAAACTGAACATTTGCTCTCGCAATCTACATTGAGTGTCGTGATAAGAGTGAATGACATTGTGTAAACTGACCCTATGTCTAATATTTTGCAGTACTGTGTTAAGAATAGATTACATTGCGTATCAGTGATTTCACAGGGACACACATCGCACATTTAGGAAGCAAAATAATTGACTCTCGCTTCATTTCTTCGCTATCTCTTTCTGTATTCCTACAATTCCTACTAATCTCTTCTCAAAATAAAGCGGATAAAAAGAAATTGGAAGAAAATTATCCGTCGTGATTCAGTTTTTTGTTGCAAATACTTTACCAAAAGACCCTAATAATGCCGAAAAATGATAGAGCTCAACTTTAGCAAATATCAATAGATAAATAATAATTGCTTTTAATGCTACAAAACAGTAAATCATAATTATTTTTTTAAATTTTAATCCCAGCGCATCCTTCACTTAACAAGCTGTTATTTGTAAAGCTTTTTTTTGTGTTTTACATTACGTAATAATCGAATCGAATAATGTGAAATCACTTTCATAATGGTCAGTGGGTTTAATTTTTATTTTCGTTATTCTTTAAGAAGATGAACATCTCACCAATTCATTACTGATATTAAACAAACGTGGCTAAGGTGATTGTCCACTTTGATATAGCTGTGACTTCTGTCAGAAAAGGACGTTTTTAAGTGTTGGCATTTGAAGACTGAGAAGTACTTGAAAACATTTACAATGTAGATATCTATATCCGTGTGAACCTGGGAACAACAACAATTTAGTGGTTGTTCCACACTCATCAAGTTCTTCGATCTCCCAATCAGAGATCTTTCCTCAGATTTAGTTAAAGGATTGAAGCAACCAGAATAAACATTAAAAATTAATTATAACTAAAGCGAAATTGCAGATCAACACCTCCAAAAATGAATATCCCGCCAAAAAGAAAAAGTTCTAGAATTATACTCTAATAATTCTCCACAAAATAATGTCGGCATATTTGCGCAAAGAGCACTTCCAGAAGCTAATAGAAATTAAGAATAAGTGTATAAGAACAAACAATATTAACAATAGTAAAACCAAAATCCTGGCAGAATAGTGTCACCTTTTGGAAGAAAGACATGAAACCGTCGATCATGTAATAAAAAAAATAGAGCAAATAAACTAAAAAAAGACAAAACAAAAATGACAACTGATTATAATCGAGGCTGATAATTTATCACATTCATCTTTTTGCTTCAGAAATTTAAGTTCGAAGATTTCTAAATATGAAAAGAATGAAGCCTATAAGATCTTAGTTTTGATAAGGGGTTGAGATTTGCTAATATGAATAAGATTACATGATACTGAATCAGTTAAGTGCCATACGTGATACTCGCTTAGGCAATGATGTCTGAAAAGTGACATGACTGACTGCGCAGAAAATTTTTCTAGAGTACTTTTTGCAGTAGATTGGTTGCCAACCAAGGCTATAGAACCCAATCTGTACTGCTATTTAACTCATAGCTGGAAGGAAAAGCGACAGATTAATACCTTTCCCAAGGGTATTTGCATGTAAGTGAATGCAACGAATTCAACTGGAATTCGAACTCGGCTCTCCAATTTCTTGTTTCAAGTCGATATTTATTGCACCACAACGTACATCCTAATGCTTAATATGTAACAAAAATAAAAAGAGTTTTATCAAAAGGTAAAATATTAACCTGACTTTTCCTTTAAATAATGTTATTTGAAAGGAATTAGGAAAAAAAACAGATATAGCGTCCTCAAATGACTAAAAATACACTGATGCTCGTAATATATACATAGCAACTTATTTCCTTAAAGGAATATTTTATTTTCGAACCGTTATAAAAGAAAAACCTGTCGGAAGCGAGTCGAAGATATCGGAGCAGTAGACGTATCTTTTATCTCTAAAACAGAAATCTCTCAACCTCCATAAAAGGAGAATCATCTCTTTGAGAATATACCATTCCGCTTTTCATCTATAATAGATAATTCCGAATTTTCTGAGAACTGGCAATAAAGAATTAATGTCTGGTCGGAAGCAATAAAGACTGATGTTTACGCCAGCACATCGATACTGGATTACGATCACAGTTACAATTTCTGAAATAGATCAAGAATTTAAAAAAGAATATTTTCCCACTGAATTTCTTTATTTTTTAATACAAATATATACAAACCCATTAGTAATCAACAGAATTAGGATAGGTTCTTCTTCTTCTATATGCCCTGTCCTTTCAGGACGTAGGCGATCATGGCTTTCCACGTCTGCCTATCCTTGGTGGCTCTTAGCACGCTTTCTCCTGTTACTCCACGCAACCCTCATTCCGTCATCCACCTGATCCGGCCCTTCAAATATGTTATCCGCTGCTTTCCCCTGTCTCTTTATCCCTCTATCTGGCCTGTGAGTATCAGGTTCTCTAAGCCCTACTTCCTCATTGCATGTCCCAGGAACTTTAGCTGTCTCTTCCTGATGCTCAGTACTAATTTCTTTTTCGTTTACAATGTTTCCAAAACCTCATCATCGATTCATGATATTCGCAGCATCCTTCATTGGTTAATTTAACATCATTAACTCTTGTTGGTTATTAGTTCTGGGTATGACGATAAACCACATCCGGTAGCAACGCCTCTGCTCAGAAGATTGGAGATTTTGTGAGGAATTTGAAAGAACCTCTTAATTCCATTTCTTCTCAGTTACACTCTGACTTGGGATGGTAGTACCTATTAGGGTCCCAGCTATGGGAAAATAGTGACGCGCCAAACAAAACCAAAACACTAAAAAATATAAAAATATATACTTTTATAGTAAAAATACCAGTAGTACATTTATATATAATAATATGTCAGGTTTACACTAGTCAAAAATCTATATAAAGGTCTGGTTTACAATTTAATCACCAAGTTAGATGTAAGTCTAGTTCAAACTAGATTAAAAAAGGGAGGTATGTGTTTGCTTTATACTTGACTAGCAGTATAGCCCCGCGTTGCTCGGGTGGAATGAAATCTCTAAAACTAATGCATGGTCCTGGAGCTCAGACTCTTTGGATCTTTGGAAGGAAAGACTAAAAAGCAATAGCTGTTTCCAGTTAAAGTGAAACCGTAGACTGAAAGAAAAAATGAATGGATGTAAGTCAAATTTTGATTTCCTGGTATCGATATCAAATAAGTGTTTTTCGTCGTAAACTGAATTTTGAATGCTAAATAAGTCCTCTGAGTAAATGGTATCATGGCTGAGACTAGCAACTACAATTATACCTACTTAGAGCCAAACCCGAAGCAAAAAGTAGAATAAAAGGGCTGAAAAAAATATACATACAGACAGATAAACGGACACACACACACACAAAATATACATACAGACAGATAAACGGACACACACACACACACACACACACACAAACATGTTGCCTTTTATATATATATATATATATATTATCGATTTTCTGCACCATTGTAAGAACTGCAACCATGAAACTTCTGAATATCGTTTCTTATGTCTTTGTCTATGAGTGTATTTGATTAAAATCAGAC